>JAWNPO010000253.1:0-144816 GCA_035047525.1 Drosophila quinaria | reverse complement strand
TAATTGATGTTGAATCCCCACATTTTAAATCGGCAGAGTACACAGATCTGGTTGAGAAAATAAAAGCGAATAGTGATAGGCTCCCAGATGTCAAAGTAGTTGAGGATTTGGTGTACCGAAGGTCAGAGCATGCGACTGGCGATCAGCTGCATGATAATTTTGCATGGAAACTTTGGATTCCCAAGGAGTTAGTTTTAGACGTTTTAGAGAAAGCTCATGATCACCCGTTGGCTTCACATGAAGGCATTCATAAAACGCTAGAGAGGATTCGCAGATATTATTTTTGGCCAGGGTTAGTTAATGATGTGAAGCAATATATTAATGCATGCGAAGCTTGTAAGACCTCTAAAGCACCCAATAGTACATTACGACCACCAATGGGGAAGCCGTTTGAATCGCAACGTTTCTTTCAGAGATTGTACATTGACTTTTTAGGTCCTTATCCTCGATCTCTTAGCGGCCATATTGGGATTTTTATTGTATTGGATCACTACTCAAAATTCGTTTTTCTTAAGGCAGTAAAAAAATGTACTGCCGATGTGGTCATCAAATATATGCAGCAGGAGTTGTTTCACACGTTTGGCGTACCTGAGACAATATTCTCAGACAATGGGTCCCAGTTCAAGGCAGAAGCGTTTCAGAAGCTGTTGCGCATGCACAGTATCTCCCATACTTTGACAGCTGTTCATGCACCACAAGCAAATGCTTCGGAGCGGGTTAATCGTTCCATAATAGCGGCTATTCGATCTTATGTGAAGCCAGATCAGAAAGATTGGGACGAGCATCTTAGTTGCATATGTTGTGCTTTAAGGTCATCTGTGCATTCTGGCATTGGAACAACTCCCTATTACATGGTATTTGGACAGCACTTAGTCACTTCTGGATCCACATACAAGCTCTTGAGAACATTAGGCTTGTTGGAGGATAGAACAATGACATTTTCACGAGAAGATTCCTTTGATCTGATCCGTAAAAAGGCTGGTGAGGCTATGCAAAAGCAGAATGAGAAAAATGAGCGGCAGTATAACACTCGTTCTCGAGAAACAAATTTTTTTGTAGGACAAGAAGTATATCGACGGAATTTTAAACAAAGCTGTTTCCAAACGGGGTATAATGCGAAGCTAGGTCCGGCTTTCGTATAGCTCGGATTAGAAGCAAGTTGGGTAATGCGTTGTATGAATTGGAAGATCTTCAAGGGAATTTTATCGGGCGTTATCATGCAAAGGATATCAAGCAGTAGAAGCTGCAAGCTGTGGTATGATCAACCTTGGTTTTTTTAGCCCCAAGTTTGATCTTGAGGAGGGGATATTTGTAGCGCGCTTGCAGCCCAGATTGTAATCAAACAATTTATAGCGCCATCTATGGGTCGTGTTTTATGCAGCAAAATGAGTTAGTTTGAGAGAGAGTGATTGAGCCGTTTTATTACAGCCTCTAATGTCATTGGCCGTTAAGATGGCGAAGTCTAAATTTTCTCTGCTAAAAGGTTTCCTCGGATGGGCTTAGGAGAGAGCTCTTTCTTTTACTTTCTAAGCATCGATCAGTGAAGAAGTATTTTTCAAACTCGTTAATTAAAATTGTCAAGTAAAATAAAAGAAATTTTTCAAATAAATACAGAGCGTAAAATTCGTGTGTGCTTCTATTACATTTATTTATTTATCGGGTGCCACATCCGAAGGAGGGTGAGTTATTGTTTAACTGGAAGCCAGGGAAATTTTCAGTTTTTAAGTTGCGAATTCGTTTTCTTTTTTTTTGCGATCAGGTCTGGCACCTAATTGCAATTTTAAATTGCCATTTTTTTTTGCTGTATAACCCACCACCGAAAAACCTACTCAAAGAGGGAAGGAAGAGCCAAGATGGAGATGGCCCGCTGATCCCGCTAAAACGGATCGCCGAATATTCAGAGAAAAAAATTCACTTACAATAAGCCAAGTTTTTTTCGCCTTTAAACAGGGAAAATTATCTATGCGCAAATAAGTAACAAAAAGGAACAAAAAGCATTAAGTTTTGGGAGAGCAAAGAAAAAGCACTCATTCGAAAGGCGAGTTTCACTCAAGGTTAGGCATAGTGGAGAGGCAAATGAGAAAACTAGAGCGATCAGTCTAAGATCGTGAGCCTAGCAGCGGTGGCGGCGCGTCGGGCTAGCGGCATTTTACCCGGTTTCTTTTTTTTGTTAATATCGGACATTCTCGACCTGAATCGGCCAACGAGGCCTGGAAATACATTTTTTTTATGTGCTGAAATAAAGGCCTAAGTGGCAAAGGAGGAAGCTGAAGAAACTACCCAGCTACGATTTTTTCTTTACGTTGAAATTAAAGTGGCATGAGCCAAATAAGTGGTAGAGTAAGGTTAGTAAGGTGGTTAGGCAATTATTTATTGGTTAAATTATAAGTGAAGTATCATAAGAATTAAATGGCTTAAAATATGCCATAATGCAAGTCCCGTTGGTAAAGCCCTCGTGAAAAGAATTTGATGAAGAAGCAAAGAGCGATAGAAACGGGAGATAGCGAATTGGGCAAGACTCTCCATTACGCTCAAGTGAAAGATAGCGTATCGTTGGGCATGTCGCTCGAGTGAAATGATAACCAAATTGTGCAAGATAATTTTTTGTTTGTTTTTTGTTGCGTGAAACCAAATATATTTTTTACTTTTGTTTTAATCTCAACATCTAGCATAAAGTTTCGTTGCGGCCTTCAATGGAAAGCGCTTTTCATCGATGGACAAAAAAAAAAAAAAAAACTGTAAGTGAGCAATCATAAATTAATATATTTGGTATAGAAAAACTGCCGAAAGTACAACCAAAAAGAGAAAAAAAAAGTTATTTTTATCGAGTTACCAATTCACTCAATTGTCACTCAAACGAACCTTAAAGTCCAGTTTTTTTCACTCAAGAGATTTCACTCGAAATCATTAGAAGCGAGCATCAGTGCTGCGCGTGCATAAAACTGTTCCCACCCTCAAATTTGGGTTAATAGAGGAACATGTTAATTTTAAAATTGAGCTGGCAGCTCTCGACGCGAGTCATGGCCTATTAATTGATGTTGAATCCCCACATTTTAAATCGGCAGAGTACACAGATCTGGTTGAGAAAATAAAAGCGAATAGTGATAGGCTCCCAGATGTCAAAGTAGTTGAGGATTTGGTGTACCGAAGGTCAGAGCATGCGACTGGCGATCAGCTGCATGATAATTTTGCATGGAAACTTTGGATTCCCAAGGAGTTAGTTTTAGACGTTTTAGAGAAAGCTCATGATCACCCGTTGGCTTCACATGAAGGCATTCATAAAACGCTAGAGAGGATTCGCAGATATTATTTTTGGCCAGGGTTAGTTAATGATGTGAAGCAATATATTAATGCATGCGAAGCTTGTAAGACCTCTAAAGCACCCAATAGTACATTACGACCACCAATGGGGAAGCCGTTTGAATCGCAACGTTTCTTTCAGAGATTGTACATTGACTTTTTAGGTCCTTATCCTCGATCTCTTAGCGGCCATATTGGGATTTTTATTGTATTGGATCACTACTCAAAATTCGTTTTTCTTAAGGCAGTAAAAAAATGTACTGCCGATGTGGTCATCAAATATATGCAGCAGGAGTTGTTTCACACGTTTGGCGTACCTGAGACAATATTCTCAGACAATGGGTCCCAGTTCAAGGCAGAAGCGTTTCAGAAGCTGTTGCGCATGCACAGTATCTCTCATACTTTGACAGCTGTTCATGCACCACAAGCAAATGCTTCGGAGCGGGTTAATCGTTCCATAATAGCGGCTATTCGATCTTATGTGAAGCCAGATCAGAAAGATTGGGACGAGCATCTTAGTTGCATATGTTGTGCTTTAAGGTCATCTGTGCATTCTGGCATTGGAACAACTCCCTATTACATGGTATTTGGACAGCACTTAGTCACTTCTGGATCCACATACAAGCTCTTGAGAACATTAGGCTTGTTGGAGGATAGAACAATGACATTTTCACGAGAAGATTCCTTTGATCTGATCCGTAAAAAGGCTGGTGAGGCTATGCAAAAGCAGAATGAGAAAAATGAGCGGCAGTATAACACTCGTTCTCGAGAAACAAATTTTTTTGTAGGACAAGAAGTATATCGACGGAATTTTAAACAAAGCTGTTTCCAAACGGGGTATAATGCGAAGCTAGGTCCGGCTTTCGTAAAAGCTCGGATTAGAAGCAAGTTGGGTAATGCGTTGTATGAATTGGAAGATCTTCAAGGGAATTTTATCGGGCGTTATCATGCAAAGGATATCAAGCAGTAGAAGCTGCAAGCTGTGGTATGATCAACCTTGGTTTTTTTAGCCCCAAGTTTGATCTTGAGGAGGGGATATTTGTAGCGCGCTTGCAGCCCAGATTGTAATCAAACAATTTATAGCGCCATCTATGGGTCGTGTTTTATGCAGCAAAATGAGTTAGTTTGAGAGAGAGTGATTGAGCCGTTTTATTACAGCCTCTAATGTCATTGGCCGTTAAGATGGCGAAGTCTAAATTTTCTCTGCTAAAAGGTTTCCTCGGATGGGCTTAGGAGAGAGCTCTTTCTTTTACTTTCTAAGCATCGATCAGTGAAGAAGTATTTTTCAAACTCGTTAATTAAAATTGTCAAGTAAAATAAAAGAAATTTTTCAAATAAATACAGAGCGTAAAATTCGTGTGTGCTTCTATTACATTTATTTATTTATCGGGTGCCACATCCGAAGGAGGGTGAGTTATTGTTTAACTGGAAGCCAGGGAAATTTTCAGTTTTTAAGTTGCGAATTCGTTTTCTTTTTTTTGCGATCAGGTCTGGCACCTAATTGCAATTTTAAATTGCCATTTTTTTTTGCTGTATAACCCACCACCGAAAAACCTACTCAAAGAGGGAAGGAAGAGCCAAGATGGAGATGGCCCGCTGATCCCGCTAAAACGGATCGCCGAATATTCAGAGAAAAAAATTCACTTACAATAAGCCAAGTTTTTTTCGCCTTTAAACAGGGAAAATTATCTATGCGCAAATAAGTAACAAAAAGGAACAAAAAGCATTAAGTTTTGGGAGAGCAAAGAAAAAGCACTCATTCGAAAGGCGAGTTTCACTCAAGGTTAGGCATAGTGGAGAGGCAAATGAGAAAACTAGAGCGATCAGTCTAAGATCGTGAGCCTAGCAGCGGTGGCGGCGCGTCGGGCTAGCGGCATTTTACCCGGTTTCTTTTTTTTGTTAATATCGGACATTCTCGACCTGAATCGGCCAACGAGGCCTGGAAATACATTTTTTTTATGTGCTGAAATAAAGGCCTAAGTGGCAAAGGAGGAAGCTGAAGAGACTACCCAGCTACGATTTTTTTTTTACGTTGAAATTAAAGTGGCATGAGCCAAATAAGTGGTAGAGTAAGGTTAGTAAGGTGGTTAGGCAATTATTTATTGGTTAAATTATAAGTGATAATTAATAAGAATTAAATGGCTTAAAATATGCCATAATGCAAGTCCCGTTGGTAAAGCCCTCGTGAAAAGAATTTGATGAAGAAGCAAAGAGCGATAGAAACGGGAGATAGCGAATTGGGCAAGACTCTCCATTACGCTCAAGTGAAAGATAGCGTATCGTTGGGCATGTCGCTCGAGTGAAATGATAACCAAATTGTGCAAGATAATTTTTTGTTTGTTTTTTGTTGCGTGAAACCAAATATATTTTTTACTTTTGTTTTAATCTCAACATCTAGCATAAAGTTTCGTTGCGGCCTTCAATGGAAAGCGCTTTTCATCGATGGACAAAAAAAAAAAAAAACTGTAAGTGAGCAATCATAAATTAATATATTTGGTATAGAAAAACTGCCGAAAGTACAACCAAAAAGAGAAAAAAAAAGTTATTTTTATCGAGTTACCAATTCACTCAATTGTCACTCAAACGAACCTTAAAGTCCAGTTTTTTTCACTCAAGAGATTTCACTCGAAATCATTAGAAGCGAGCATCAGTGCTGCGCGTGCATAAAACTGTTCCCACCCTCAAATTTGGGTTAATAGAGGAACATGTTAATTTTAAAATTATCTAGATTATAGTTTTTAAATTTATTTTACGCATTTATACTAATTATATTTATATCTTCTATTTTGTATATTCGCTTATAACTTATAATAATCAGTTCTGTTTTCTAAGCTGTTGAAGAAAAGGAATGAATTTTGTGGTGTTAGGAGATTTTATTCTGTTTAGTAAATAAATATTTTATAATGTTCTAAATTCTGTTTTGTTGATTTCCCACTGACTCAATGCCCTCGTAAGGAATCTTATCTATTATAGGGCCATTCAATGGAAATGCTACTTTCTCCGGCGCTGAATGGTATTGGTAGGGTGGGCGAATGATACCTCAAGTTCATCAGAGGATCATACAAATTCCAGTGTGAGAATGTGGGTGCATGCTATCGTCATCTGTCCTCCGTAATTAATATGTCTCTCGTCCGGTTGTTACGCTTGTCCCTGCACGCATTTTTTTATAAATAATTCCCCCAAAAGGCACCCAAGGCACGAGAGCAAGACCACCACACCACTTGCCGACGAGCCAGAGCCGGATCATCAGCGTGCGCTCTCGGTCTTGTTCAACACCACGCCTGTAGACATACTGTAACCCGTTACATATAGCAGCCAAAGGAAGAATTGAATGCAAATTAGCCTTTATTATGAAAAAAATAAAAATTCCATAGTGGAGTTTTTTTTTATATTATTTAATTTTTATTTAATACCATACATTTTTTTGTATTTGTTTTATGTTTACATTTTCAATTTATTTTATTTAATTTGTTTTAGTTTTGCAGCTGCAGGAGCTGCTCCTTTGGCGGCTTCTATTGTGTTGAGGGTGCTGTTGCAGTTGTTGTTGTTGTTGTTGTTGAAGTAGTTTTTGTGTTTTTGTTGATGGTGCTGTTGTATTTGTGGAAGTAGCTGTGCCTGTTGTTGAGCCCTCACACCGGCATCCACGATTGTTGTTGTGGCTGCCTTTGGCCACTGCGAATATTTGTGGGGATTCATTCTTTTTGTACTCAAGTCGACGTATGTACAAATGTATGTATGTTCGATTTGCGCAGTTTGTACCGATATGATGATATTGATATTAAATTCTTACAGACAATTTAACGAAAAACAAAGGAAAAAAAATATATTTAAGCAATCACATGAATCTTACCATTTAAAAACAACAGGAAATTAATTGCAATACTATATTTTGAATATTACATTTAATTCAATCATATTTATTAGGCTATCGCAAATGTTGCAGATCTTTGTTTCCATATTACATTTTTGATAAATAATAATAATTATAATGTAATTAAATTTAATATTAAAAATTTAATAATGCAGTTCAATTCCTTTTAATTTGAAATGACAAGATTGATGTGATAACTTAATTATCGTTTTTTGTTTGTGCTAAAATCTAAATCAAATCTAAAGTTGTTTCCGGAATACCATTATTATTTCTCTGCAAGAGTATAATATCGATAACGATGCTATCGATTTTATATTCTTACAGAGAAATTATACTTATGCAAACAAAAAATGATACTTATGCTAAATAAATAGCAATATGACATTAAAACATACAACATTAATGCAAATAGTAATAATATAAATGCTAATCAATAATAATAATAATCATAATAATAAATGTTGCGATAAATTTCGTTAATAAAGCCAGTGTGACCGTAGTCCGCGAAGGAAAAGATGCGCATCGTATACGATAGGCAAATAGGTGGGCCATTTTGAAAAAGAGAGCGCCCGTATAAGAGTCGTCGAGAGAGAGAGAGAGTAGGTTTTGTTTTGTATGCGTGGGCGGCTTGCCGAATGCACCGAAAAAGGGGTCAATGACAAGGGCGATCGGCCGTTGACTCGGAGACCCGTTGCGTAGGCAAAAAGAGAGGCAAAAATTTGGCATAGCAACAGGCTGATTTTTCGGCAAGCGGGAGTGTGGCTTGAAACTCGAACGCAGACGGAAGCGTTGGGAGTTTGGCTGGCCGGGATTTTATTTTTATTTGGAGTGCGGTATCCGCAGAAATATATATATATATTAGGGGGCTCCGCCCCTGCTCGCTTCGCTCGCCAACCCCCGCTCGCTTCGCTCGCAAAATTGAAAAGATTTTCTTTTGTTGTCCGGTTTAACAAATTAATACTGCTCGCTTCGCTCGCCAACCCCTAGCTCGCTGCGCTTGCAAAATTAAAAAGAACATCTTAAGTAGTCCGGTTTAACAAATTTATATAATATAGCATTTTTTGACGAAAAACGCAAATATTTAACTTTAGTGTTTTAATGTTTTTCCCCGGTAATTGGACTTAGGTTAAAGACCGATTTATCGATTCAGCTGGAAAAATCCAAATTTAGCGGGAAAAGGCTAAATTTGGCGGGAAAACAGCTAGATTTGGGGAAAATGTCAAAATTTAGCAAGAAGAGCTAATCTATGAGTTTTGTTAGGATATCTCATACAACAACAGAATCTTTGGTTCTAAAAAAAAAATTTGCATCCGATTGTTCCTATGGCAGCTATATGATATAGTAACCCGACTTTGACCAAATTTGGCCAGAATGTAAAGGACAGTCCAAAACATACAATCTGTGAGTTTGGTTCAGATATCTTGAGAAACAAAAAAGTTTTTCATACTAAAGGTTATTTTGCATCCGATTGTTCCTATGGCAGCTATATGATATAGTCATCGGACTTTGACCAAATTTGGCCAGAATGTAAAGAACAGTCCAAAACATACAATCTGTGAGTTTGGTTCAGATATCTTAAGAAACAAAAAAGTTTTTCATACTAAGCAATTCTGTGACCTTTGATCTTGATTTTGACCCCTTTACAGGTCGAATTTCGCAAAACGCCGTCTTATTGCACGATGAAATTATTTTACCTATGTTGTGTGAAAATTTCAGCTTCTTATCTTTTACCGTATGGGCTCCACGTTGATTCTCAGTCAGTGAGTCAGTGAGTCAGTCAGTGAGTCAGGACAAAGAGTTTTATATATATAGATATAATATTTATAAACGTCAGTTCGAGCGTCTTATTTTTGTTTGGTGTTAGCTTTGTTTTTGGTTAGTGCAGTGTCGAAGTTTTGTTAGTGTCGTGAATAATTATTGTTCACACAATACATACATACATACATACATACAATGATTCAATAAATGCGGTTCAGTGCAGTAGCAACAGCAATAACAACAATATTGAAAACAGTCACAAGTTGACAAAATAAACTAAGCCACAATAATAATCAGCAGCAACATTAACCACAGTACAACCAAACAGCCACAAGTTGGAAAACAAATCACGAGTGAAACAACCAAAACAAAGCAATAGAAACATATATATATATACGCACAATCAAAAACATAAGTTAAAACCCGCACCAACAAAAACAATTAAAGTTACAAACACACAACAACACAACGAAACTAAAAGCCCGCCAAACACACACACGAAGCAGCAGCGACGATAACAGCTGTGACAGCAGTGCAACGGCAGGCGGTGACGTCAGCGACCCCTGCAGTGCAAAGTTTTTTGGAGCACCTGCAGTTCGGCGGTCAGCTGCGTCGATCCCGGGGTGAGCTGTATCGCTTTTTTCTAATTCTTCGTTGGACCGGCTGGATTATTGTTTATTATTTATTATTTATTTAGTTCATATTTATTATTTTGTTGTCATTTTCTGTTAACGTAAAGTTATTTATTTATTTTGTTTTGTTTAATTTATTGTTTATCATTGTTTTATTTATTTTTCTTAATTATTTATTATTTATTAATTTGATTATTTATTTAATTTATTTAAAATTCATTCTTTTTGATTTTCATTTTTGCTTATTTTCTTGATTATTATTTATTTTCGATTATTTATTTATTCTTTTGATTTGTGTTTGTGTTTATTTATTGCTTTATTTTTTAATTTTTGCCAACGGTCCCTCAAGAAACTAATACATTTACATACATATACATACATATATTTTCCTCCCAACAGGCCCCTATATATTTCCGACAGAACTCTGCAGGTTTATTAGGACCCGTAGCGTGATAAAACAAATTATAAAAGAAAGCGGTCACCCAAAATAGTACGGAAAATTAAATAAAAAACACAAGACAGGTCAGGAATGAGAAATAAACCAAAATAATATAATCACAAAAATTTGTTAACTAAAAATAAATTAAATATGGTAGGGCTTAATTATAAATAAATATTGATAAGTTGAAACGAAAATAATGTGTGAGTAGAGGATTTATTGTGGGAGGGGGATCGCATCGTCATGGAGTAAGATAGTCGCCGGAGAACATTTTTGTTGGGTGGCGCAACTTAATTGGAATTTAAAGTTGCCGCCACAGGTAGGGTGAGTATGCTGCGGTACAAGAGCAAAGCCGCCGATATGTGTGTCCGATATTTGTGTTGTTTTTGCGATGTTTGTGCCGTGTTTAGTTTTGTAATCGTTGAGAGTGCGAATCGATGATTGCGATTGTGCGGCTCGGCGGGCAATTGGTTAACAACCCCCCTGAGGTGACAGAGCTAGCCGGCGTTGCCCCACGGAACCAAGCCGAGTCGTAACAATATGGCGCCCAATCTGGAAATGGAGCTCGTCGTCGTCTCGACGACTTAGCATACGGCCCAGAAATAAAAAAATAAAGCATAAGACGAGCACTCTCGAAGGCATGTTTTGCTTCACGGGCCGACTCCAAGCGGTGGCTTGTAGGGGGCTTCAAAGCTCACCTACAATTGCACGTAAATGAGTCGACCTGTTGAGTAATCATGATTGTAATCATTTCAGTGTTCTCGTAATTGTCGTAAAGTAACTTACCTTGTTTTTTGTATTTTCTGGTTCCGCCTGTCCAGCTGATATGTGCCGATGGCCACGGTGACCCGTGACGAGGAAAGGCCTCGCACGCGCTGCATCGTGGACATTGGTAGTCAGCCAGGTGGTGTATAGTTGGCCATGGTGACCCGTGAAGAGTAAGATTCTCACACGCGCTGCACCATGGACTTCTATCCCATTGCGGGCAGGTGGAACTAAAAGAAAGTATTTTTAAATTAAGGTAAAGTGAATAAAACGGAGTATTCTTGGCTGCCGATCATCAGTTCAGCCGATGGTCTGTGCAGCCGACAATACTCACGTGATTATTTTTCTCTTGTTCTTTTTTTTTTTGTTGTATCGGACACCTATCGAACATTAGGTTAGCGTCGTGTCCCCTCCTCATATTTCGTGAGTTTTTTGTTTGTTTTTGGAAAACTTTGCTTTGTATTTTTTTTGGTACTTATTTTGTTTTTGTTTATTGTTCAATATTTATTTATTTATTTATCTTTTAATATTTATGTATTTATGTATTGTTTATCGATTATTTATTATTCAGTGTTTATTTATTTATTTATTGTTTGGTATTTATTTATTAATCAATATTTAATTATTTATTTACTGTGATATTTACTGGTTGCTCGATATATATTTATTTATTTATTGTTAGATATTTAAGTATTTATTTATTGTTCGTTATTTATATATTAAGTTTACGTATTTATTTATTCATATTTTCTGTTATTTATATTATCATTATTTACTAAATTATATTATTTATTTATTATTCAATATATTTATTTATTATTGCTGCACGTTAGTTATATTGTTGTTGCTGCGATAGCTGCGTCGATAGTTTCTTTTTGTGCTTCTCTTTGTTATAAATAATGGCTGAAGGCGGACAAGGGGGCCACGGGTATAATACCCGGAAAAATAAACAGGAACAGGAAACGTCTTGGGAGAGCGAACAGGGTGCAGCAGGGTTTGGGCCGTTAAGCAGGACTCCGCCGAGAACAGAGGCAGAGAAGGCTCCGTTAGAGCTCCCGAAACCGACACTGCCATCAGTAGAAGCGTCGGCGGTGAACGTTATGCTGGCACAGGCCCATATGACGTTCCTGAAATCCCAGTCAGAAGGAATCTGTCAGGCTCTCAGAGAGGAAATGAGAATGGGGTTCATGGAAATCATGAAGGCAATTAACGACGTAGTTCGTCCAAAATTGCCTGTGTTTGACGCAGCGGCGACCGATGAGCAACTGCAGGCCTTTGACGAGGATGCAGATCCAGCAGCAGCAGGGGAACAGCAAGGTGCTAAGTCCAAGCAGACAGCCGGAGCGGAGAAGTCTATCAAGTCTCCGCCAAATCTCGAGGCAGTGCATCCACGAACGCTCGTTACCGAAGGGCTTTCAAGCGAGCATAGGCTGGTAGACCCAGAGATCCGTTGTCGCAGCGTGATCCCAGCAGCGAGGACTCGAGTAGGCGGGATTATGATGGTGGGCCTTCTAGATCATCCTGGGTAAAGGTTGAAAAGTGGGATGTGTCATTCGATGGTGACTGCAGCAAGTCTTCAGTGGAAGATTTCATCTTCAGAGTGGAGTTTTTGCAGCACCAGTATCGATGTCCCTGGCGAGAAGTGCTCCGCTGCTTCCATATTCTATTGAAGGGTAGAGCTCGGGAGTGGTATTGGCTACATGTTAAACGCCATCAAGTCGAGGAATGGGAGGCGCTGAAGCGAGCATTGATTGCGAGTTTCAGGGGCACCCAGATCGAGCATGACAAAATGCACGAGCTCATGCAGCGGAAACAGGGGCGTGGCGAGAGCGCTGTGGATTTTATCCACGCGATACAGAAGCTAGCGTCTAGGTTGCGGGAGCCACTGCCAGAAGCACGACTGATTAAGATCGCGAAGAAAGGCTTGAGGGACGATCTCGCGCGTTACGTATACGCATTAGAAGTGTACACCATTGACCAACTGCGGGACGAATGCAGTGAGGTAGAGAAGGCATTTGGCAGACGCAAAGCCGCCGCCGAGATTCGGAGCACCGAGGGGCGGAATATCGGCAAACGAAATCGACGTGCCGATGGAGGAGCCGGAATTTCCGGAGCTCGAGGTGGATGAGGCTCGAATGGTGCAACGAGCACAGCGTAGGGCAGGATGCTGGAACTGTGAATCGCCAGATCACGAGTTCTGCAACTGCATGGCTAAGGAGCGGAAGATATTTTGTTATCGCTGCGGCGGAGCCGATACTTATTGTCCCCAGTGCCCTGACTGGCTGGGAAACTGGCAGAGGAGCGCGACGAGAACGGGAGAATCGCGCCCGGGAATGAATCCCGCGAAGAAGTAGGTGTAGAACTAGTTAAGGATAGGAATAATGCATGTTTAGGAAATAAGTTTAGAAGTATACGGCACTTACCTTATGAGGAAAGAATTAGGGCATATCTCGAAGCGCGGAACAGGATTTTCAATGAGCGGCTGTTAGATGGGATGCGTCTGGTGACACGCAAGATGAAGAAGGCACGAGACAGTTTTAAGAGACGACGTCAAGTCAAGCGACAAGTAGTCGCGGCAGATCATTGGTCGACTCGTAGTACCTGTGGAGTAAAAGGGTGAAGTTAAAGTTAAAGTTAGCACCAGACTTGGTGGGCTCTGAAGTGCCAGTCGTTGAAGCCATTGATGAGAAACAAGGAATGGCGGAGCAAATAGCTCATTACGTTGAGGACGACGGGGCAAAGAGTGAGTCAGAGGCATGGGAGCTAGAGGAGAGCCAAAAGTTAGTCTTGGAGGAGGTAAAGGCGAAGTTTTTGACCTTCGAGAAAGTTGGGTTAGGGAAGACGCACGCCGAGAAACACAGGATAGAATTAATAGCGGGAGCGCAGCCTGTGAAGGATCGTCACTATCCATTGTCGCCAACGATGCAGCAAGTGGTGTGGGATGAGGTCGACAAGATGTTGGCAATCGGTGTCATCGAGAAAAGCAACAGTCCGTGGAGTAACCGCACCACTGTGGTGCGAAGGCCGGATAAAAATCGCTTCTGCCTCGATGCTCGAAAGCTCAACACCTTGACGGTTAAGGACGCCTATCCACTTCCGAGTATTGAAGGCATACTGTCGCGGGTGGATCAGACGTACTTCATTTCCAGCGTCGATCTAAAATTCGCCTTCTGGCAGATCGAGCTGGACGAAGAGAGCAAGGCGTGTACGGCGTTCACGGTGCCTGGGCGACCACTATATCAATTTGTCATGATGCCTTTTGGATTGTGCAATGCGGCACAACGTCTTTGTCGCCTGATGGACAAGGTGATCCCAACCGAGCTGAGGTCCAATGTGTTCGTCTATTTAGACGATTTGTTGATTATCGCACCAGACTTTGAGACACATATTGTGTATTTGAACAGGGTCGCCGAGTGCCTGAAAGCTGCAAATTTGACAATTGGGTTAAAAAAGTCGCAGTTTTGCCTTAAGTCGCTTAAATACCTGGGGTTCATCATAGGCGGGGGTACTCTACGGACAGATCCAGCAAGAGTCACAGCAATAGAGCAGATTCCGGTTCCTCGATCAGTCCGCGAAGTTCGTGCGTTCCTAGGCACGACTGGATGGTACAGGCGGTTCATCCGAAACTTCGCGTCGTTAGCAGTGCCACTCACGGATGCGCTGAAGTCCAGAGGTGGAAAGAAATTTGTGTTGAGCGAGGATGCAGTGAAGGCAGTCCAAGAACTGAAAAAAGCGATGACGACTGCTCCGGTCCTTGTTCACGCTGATTTCAGGAAGCGGTTTTATGTCCAATGTGACGCATCACATAAGCATCACATAAGCACCAGCTCAATTACTCGGTCACCGAGAAAAGGTGCCTGGCGGCAATCATGGCGATTCAAAAATTCCGGCCATACATTGAGCTAATGCCTTTCACAGTCATCACTGATCATGCGAGCCTGAAGTGGCTCATGTCCCTTAAAGATTTGAGTGGTAGGTTGGCCAGATGGTCACTGCAGCTCCAGGCGCTAGACTTCACGATCGAGCATCGCAAGGGTGTCGACAATGTAGTGGCAGATACGCTCTCGCGAAGTCTAGGTGCCGACGTAGCGGATCTGCAGGGTTCTGAGTTCGATCCGAGCGAAGCCTTGGGATTCCAGATGAACGAATTCCAATCTGAGGAATATCAAGAGTTAGTTCGGGAGGTAATGGAGAACAAGGAAAGCTTACCAGATTTAATGGTTGAGGGCGGGTCGATATTTAAACGGATCATGGTTAATCGGTTGGAAGAAGAGCTTGATGGGTCGACATGGAAGTTGTGGGTGCCTGCGTCTCTCACTCATGAGTTGGTGAGGAGAGCGCACGAGGAGCACACAGCGGCACATGGCGGCGTAGCCAAGACACTGCATGCTCAGCGGAGGCAGTATTTGTGGCCGAAGATGGCAGTCCAGGTCGCGGAGTTCGTGCGGGATTGTGGACTCTGTAAAGAGACAAAAGCGACGAGCTATAGGATGCAGTTCGGGATAGGAGCTGAGGTGGTCACGGAGAGGCCGTTCCAGAAGCTCTATATAGACTTCTTGGGAAAATACCCGAGATCGAAGCGAGGTCACGCATGGATCTTTATCGTGGTGGATCATTTCACCAAGTTCACTTTCCTGAAGGCCATGCGTAACGCGACTGCGAGCTGCGTGGTGAGTTTTCTGGTGCAGGAGGTGTTCCAGGCTGATCCAGGAGAAGATCCAGAAACAGCTTCATGTCGCGTATGAGCGAAGCAGCCTACGCTACAATGAGCGAGAGCGCGAGTTGCACTTGGTTCCGGGCCAGGAAGTTTTCCGACGCAACTTTAGCTTGAGCAACTTCAGTAAGGCGTATAACGCAAAGTTTGCTCGAAAGTTCGTCAAAGCGAGAGTCGTGAGGGCCATTGGCTCCAATATGTACGAGCTGGAGGATGAGCAAGGGCGTCCGGTTGGAGTGTTCCATTCCAAAGACATCCGGCAATGATAGGCAGAGGAGCGAACGATAGTTGATGGTCTAGAGTGGGCGTGGGCCTACGTTGGGCGCGGCAGACTGTGGGCAACGCTCGATACAAACACCAGTCCCATGCCTACGAATATTTGAGCCACTTCCCTCGACAAGTCAGGCGTAAATCTTCGTACCGGTGTTGCATTTGGGTCTGGCAGGCCGATAAATTTCGTTAATAAAGCCTGTGTGACCGTAGTCCGCGAAGGAAAAGATGCGCATCGTATACGATAGGCAAATAGGTGGGCCATTTTGAAAAAGAGAGCGCCCGTATAAGAGTCGTCGAGAGAGAGAGAGAGTAGGTTTTGTTTTGTATGCGTGGGCGGCTTGCCGAATGCACCGAAAAAGGGGTCAATGACAAGGGCGATCGGCCGTTGACTCGGAGACCCGTTGCGTAGGCAAAAAGAGAGGCAAAAATTTGGCATAGCAACAGGCTGATTTTTCGGCAAGCGGGAGTGTGGCTTGAAACTCGAACGCAGACGGAAGCGTTGGGAGTTTGGCTGGCCGGGATTTTATTTTTATTTGGAGTGCGGTATCCGCAGAAATATATATATATATTAGGGGGCTCCGACCCTGCTCGCTTCGCTCGCCAACCCCCGCTCGCTTCGCTCGCAAAATTGAAAAGATTTTCTTTTGTTGTCCGGTTTAACAAATTAATACTGCTCGCTTCGCTCGCCAACCCCTAGCTCGCTGCGCTTGCAAAATTAAAAAGAACATCTTAAGTAGTCCGGTTTAACAAATTTATATAATATAGCATTTTTTGACGAAAAACGCAAATATTTAACTTTAGTGTTTTAATGTTTTTCCCCGGTAATTGGACTTAGGTTAAAGACCGATTTATCGATTCAGCTGGAAAAATCCAAATTTAGCGGGAAAAGGCTAAATTTGGCGGGAAAACAGCTAGATTTGGGGAAAATGTCAAAATTTAGCAAGAAGAGCTAATCTATGAGTTTTGTTAGGATATCTCATACAACAACAGAATTTTTGGTTCTAAAAAAATAATTTGCATCCGATTGTTCCTATGGCAGCTATTTGATATAGTCATCCGACTTTGACCAAATTTGGTCAGGATGT
This sequence comes from Drosophila quinaria, assembly GCA_035047525.1. Taxonomy (NCBI): domain Eukaryota; kingdom Metazoa; phylum Arthropoda; class Insecta; order Diptera; family Drosophilidae; genus Drosophila; species Drosophila quinaria. Next base: position 127,979 of record JAWNPO010000253.1, on the reverse strand, counting down.
AAGAAACAGTCCCAAACATACAATCTGTGAGTTTGGTAGAGATATCTTAAGAAGCGAAAAAGTTTTTCATACTAAAGGTTATTTTGCATCCGATTGTTCCAATGGCAGCTATATGATATAGTCATCCGACTTTGACCAAATTTGGTCAGGATGTAAGAGGCAGTCCCAAGCATACACTCTGTGAGTTTGGTTGAGATATCTTAAGAAACAAAAAAGTTTTTCATACTAAAGGTTATTTTGCATCCGATTGTTCCTATGGCAGCTATATGATATAGTAACCCGACTTTGACCAAATTTGGCCAGAATGTAAAGGACAGTCCAAAACATACAATCTGTGAGTTTGGTTCAGATATCTTGAGAAACAAAAAAGTTTTTCATACTAAAGGTTATTTTGCATCCGATTGTTCCTATGGCAGCTATATGATATAGTCATCGGACTTTGACCAAATTTGGCCAGAATGTAAAGAACAGTCCAAAACATACAATCTGTGAGTTTGGTTCAGATATCTTAAGAAACAAAAAAGTTTTTCATACTAAGCAATTCTGTGACCTTTGATCTTGATTTTGACCCCTTTACAGGTCGAATTTCGCAAAACGCCGTCTTATTGCACGATGAAATTATTTTACCTATGTTGTGTGAAAATTTCAGCTTCTTATCTTTTACCGTATGGGCTCCACGTTGATTCTCAGTCAGTGAGTCAGTGAGTCAGTCAGTGAGTCAGGACAAAGAGTTTTATATATATAGATATAATATTTATAAACGTCAGTTCGAGCGTCTTATTTTTGTTTGGTGTTAGCTTTGTTTTTGGTTAGTGCAGTGTCGAAGTTTTGTTAGTGTCGTGAATAATTATTGTTCACACAATACATACATACATACATACATACATACATACAATGATTCAATAAATGCGGTTCAGTGCAGTAGCAACAGCAATAACAACAATATTGAAAACAGTCACAAGTTGACAAAATAAACTAAGCCACAATAATAATCAGCAGCAACATTAACCACAGTACAACCAAACAGCCACAAGTTGGCGAAAACAAATCACGAGTGAAACAACCAAAACAAAGCAATAGAAACATATATATATATACGCACAATCAAAAACATAAGTTAAAACCCGCACCAACAAAAACAATTAAAGTTACAAACACACAACAACACAACGAAACTAAAAGCCCGCCAAACACACACACGAAGCTGCAGCGACGATAACAGCTGTGACAGCAGTGCAACGGCAGGCGGTGACGTCAGCGACCCCTGCAGTGCAAAGTTTTTGGAGCACCTGCAGTTCGGCGGTCAGCTGCGTCGATCCCGGGGTGAGCTGTATCGCTTTTTTCTAATTCTTCGTTGGACCGGCTGGATTATTGTTTATTATTTATTATTTATTTAGTTCATATTTATTATTTTCTTGTCATTTTCTGTTAACGTAAAGTTATTTATTTATTTTGTTTTGTTTAATTTATTGTTTATCATTGTTTTATTTATTTTTCTTAATTATTTATTATTTATTAATTTGATTATTTATTTAATTTATTTAAAATTCATTCTTTTTGATTTTCATTTTTGCTTATTTTCTTGATTATTATTTATTTTCGATTATTTATTTATTCTTTTGATTTGTGTTTGTGTTTATTTATTGCTTTATTTTTTAATTTTTGCCAACGGTCCCTCAAGAAACTAATACATTTACATACATATACATACATATATTTTCCTCCCAACAGGCCCCTATATATTTCCGACAGAACTCTGCAGGTTTATTAGGACCCGTAGCGTGATAAAACAAATTATAAAAGAAAGCGGTCACCCAAAATAGTACGGAAAATTAAATAAAAAACACAAGACAGGTCAGGAATGAGAAATAAACCAAAATAATATAATCACAAAAATTTGTTAACTAAAAATAAATTAAATATGGTAGGGCTTAATTATAAATAAATATTGATAAGTTGAAACGAAAATAATGTGTGAGTAGAGGATTTATTGTGGGAGGGGGATCGCATCGTCATGGAGTAAGATAGTCGCCGGAGAACATTTTTGTTGGGTGGCGCAACTTAATTGGAATTTAAAGTTGCCGCCACAGGTAGGGTGGGTATGCTGCGGTACAAGAGCAAAGCCGCCGATATGTGTGTCCGATATTTGTGTTGTTTTTGCGATGTTTGTGCCGTGTTTAGTTTTGTAATCGTTGAGAGTGCGAATCGATGATTGCGATTGTGCGGCTCGGCGGGCAATTGGTTAACAACCCCCCTGAGGTGACAGAGCTAGCCGGCGTTGCCCCACGGAACCAAGCCGATTTGTAACATAAAAGCCCATACCGCTGCTATGTTACAGATTTGATCGATCTGGAAGCCCAGATGTGTGTATGTACATACATAGACATTTGACTATAACGGACTTACCAAAATTTCGGTGATAAACGTGTCGAGTGGCTGCACAGCTAAATATTCAAGAAAATCGATCAAATAATCTAAAATAGATACATGCATTTATATATGGTTTTTTTCTCAAGCTTTAATTTTGAGTAATTGTCAATTTTTTACAGACATTGGCAAGTTAAATATAAAAAACATATATTCTGTGCATTTGTATTTATGTTTGTATCGATATGTTTTTATTTGACGCGTGGGTTTCTGCGAAATAGTGAAAAGTGAAAAAAGTTATTTCTTCTATTTTATTCACGTAAGTTACCTAAAAGTTTAATTTAATAGAGTCTTGGTGTATTTATTGAATTATACCGTACTCTAAGTCTGTTTTTGTACAGACTTCATGCAAATTTGGTACATTCCAAATTTGCAAACTTGGTACAATCATTATTAGTTTTCGTACAATTATTGATTTTAGATATTTAAATAGTACCATATAATATCGTTAAATTGTAAATCACTATTTTTTAAAATAGTTGTTATTTTTCGATATAAATATTTATCAATAATTTTTATTATTGCTCTAAATATTTGTAGTATTTTCTGCCTAATTTATTTTTAGCGCATAAAATACAAGCCTGTTTTTGTACAGACTTCATGCAAAATTGGTACATTCCAAATTTGCAAACTTGGTACAATAATTATTATAAGCTTACTTATATTTATTAATTTTAGAAATTTATGTTGTACCATATAATATCGTTAAATTGTAAATCACTATTTTTTAAAATAGTTGTTATTTTTCGATATAAATATTTATCAATAATTTTTCTTATTGCTCAAATATTTGTAGTATTTTCTGCCCAATTTATTTTTAGTGCATAAAATACAAGCCTGTTTTTATACAGACTTCATGCACATTTGGTACATTCCAAATTTGCAAACTTGGTACAATAATTATCACTGCGGACGGCAGTCCGCGCTAGTGACGAAAGCAGCACGAAGGGTGCGAAGGCGACTAGCATATATACACAGGAAGAATGGAATCGAAAGGTATTAACTTAACTTACAAAACTCACCTGGTTCTATTCTAATCAAAAATACGCGTCGAATGACACCTTGATCATCAAAATCCGATCACTGGTTCAGAAGATAATTAATTTTGAAATTTTTGGTGCCCTTCTCAAAACGAGATGAAAAGTCAGTCTGTTTGTTTGTCTGTTTGTCTGTTTGTTAGTATCAAAGCGTTGATTTAGCTTAAAAGTTTGAATGAGGACTTATTTCCGATCAAAAATCTAGAAACGTTTGTTCTACGACTTTTTCGAAAAATAGCTAGTTTAGCGGGAAATCGCTAAAAACCGTTAAAATTAAAACCCCTATAGCATCCAAACGATATGAGCTACAGACGTGATCTATGTATCGTTGGAAAGGTATTTTGAAGGGCTTTTAGGCAAACCTTCAAACTTTTTTTCTAAAGTGCATAGGTAAAAATCAACAGGTGAAATAAGATATTTTGTCCCAGATTTTGGCGGTTTTTGAGAAAACGACGCTAACGATTTTTTTTAGCTTTCAATATGTTTGTGTGTAGTGTAGTGTGTAAAATTTCGCGTTTTTTGATATATGACACAAAAAATTTTACCGATGGGTTTGGAAGATATTACTTATTAACTGAATATACCTTTTACCTTTACACTACTGCATGTACATATGCAGTAATGTACATGTAAATCGCCAAAAGACACAGCATCCAAACAATAGAAGCTACAGATGTAATCTATATATCGTAGGAAATGTATTTTGGAGGGCTTTAAGCCTAGCTGTAAACTTTTTTGCTTAAAACACAGGTAAAAAGCTTCAGGTGAAATAAGGTTTTTTTCCCCACATTTCGGCGATTTAAGAAAAATCTACGTTTCAAATAAGTTTTAAATACAGTTGAACTTTCCTAACTCGAACTTCTCTAACTCGAATTTCTCTGTAACTCGAATTAAATGAGTGGCAGTAAAATTAATAATCTTAGGAAAAAGAACTCTATAACTCGAATATTTCCCTAACTCGAACCTTTTCTTTGGATAAGGGTGATTCGAGTTAGGGAAGTTCGACTGTATGTTATTTGTTGTAGCAATTCAATTTCGCGTTTTTGACATATAACACATAGCCGTCAAATTTCGTTTGGGCAAGGTGTTACCTGTTAACTGAATATACCTTTTACCTTTACACTTCTGCATGTACATATGCAGTAGCATGCATACAGCAGCAGCAAAGTGTCATAGCAGCCAGAGTTTGAGTGCTACTAGCTTTTGCGCTTGGCATGTGTGTTTTAAGGGAACCAGTGTTGGCAGAGAGTTTGTTTTAGCTTGTAGAAAAAATAAACAAAGTTGATAGAATGAAATTTCAAAATTTCTGATATCTTATAAAAAAAACCTCTTTACGAGGTAAAAGTCTAGTGACGAAAACAGTTATATGCCCCAAAATTTCTGATATCCAATTTTGTGACGAATAATATTAAGTTTGACATAAAAATTACTTTAAAAAAAAAAATTTTTGCATTCGGCACTGCGCAAAACATTGAGTTTTATTTGGTATGAAGAATTGAGATATTTGGCGCAATGTGCCGAGTGCCAAAATTTTTTTTAAAATAATTTTTATGTCAAACTTAATATTATTCGTCACAAAATTGGATATCAGAAATTTTGGGGCATATAACTGTTTTCGTCACTAGACTTTTACCTCGTAAAGAGGTTTTTTTTATAAGATTATAAGCTTACGTATAATTTTTAATTTTAGATATTTAAATTGTACCATATAATATCGTTAAATTTAAAATCACTATTTTTTAAAATAGTTGATATTTTTCTATACAAATATTTATTAATAATTTTATTATTGCTCTAAGTATTTGTAGTATTCTCTGCCTAATACATTCTTTGTGCATATACTATACGTCTGTAGTTATACAGTCTACTTATAAATTTGCAATATTTTTTAATATTGTCTAGAAAATTTGTTGTACTTTAAGTCTTATATATTTCGAGTATATAAGAAGTACATTTCTGTATTCTATAGACTAAAAAAAATTTTGATTTTTCCTTACTTTTCTATTAAAAGTTATTATGAATACTGAATATCTAAGTATAGGGGGTGAAATGAAGCCACACTCTATAGTTCCTATCATAGGCGACGGAGCTTGCCTTTTTAGGTCTATTTCCTTTCATTTAAATGGCACCCAAGAATGTTGTGGTAATATACGCCAGGAAATAGTACGCTATGTGTTTGAGCATTGGAGTCATCTACAAGAATTCACCTCAAACTCTGAGGGAGATATTTTTGACAGTTCCGCAGAATATGAGATACAAATGATGCAACCTCACACATATGGTTCAGTAGCTGAGCCAAAGGAAGCTGCGGAATTGTATCGCACTGAAATTGAAGTTTTCCATAATTGCACATTAATTGCACGACTTGGAAGATCAGGAGATCCAATAAAAAGATTACGCTTTTCTGGCGGACTTTCTAATGGACACTATGATGCTTATATCCCATTAGAAACTTTGCATAGTGCAGATTCTTCTGCTGAAAAAACATCTTATACTAAAAAAAACCAGTGAAAAGGCGAGCTCGAGTATCTGACAGAATAAGAAATAAGCAGTTAAAGGCTTCAAAAGAAAAATTTAAGGCTGAGCATCCTGAAGTGGTCAGAGCTGCAGCAGCCAGATATTAGGCTGAGCATCCTGATGTGAACCAAGCTGCAGTAGCCAGATATCAGGCTAAGCATCCTGAAGTACATCAAGATTCAGCAGCCAGATATCAGGCTGAGCATCTTGATGTGAACCAAGCTGCAGTAGCCAGATATCAGACTGAGCATCCTGAAGTACATCAAGCTTCAGCAGCCAGATATCAGGCTGAGCATCCTGAAGTACATCAAGCTTCTGCAGCCAGATATCAGGCTAAAAATCCATCTGCAAGAAATGAAAGGCGCTTGCGTCCATGGAACATTAAGGCAAACTCCGCCTTCAATTATAATTTCGGAACGGCATATAGTACCGATAAAATGATTACATTAGGTAAAATGGATCAAAAGTGCAAATTTTGTAGTGCTTTAAAATGGAAATTAGAGCCAAAAGGTATTTGCTGCAAGGAAGGAAAAGTTCAACTTCCCCCTCTAAAAGCTTTACCTGATCCTTTAAAAAGCCTTATAATAGGTAGTCATCACAGCCATGTCCACTTCATGAATTGTATTAGAAAGTACAATAATTGCTTTCAAATGACTTCATTTGGAAAAACAAAAATTATTAGAGAGGGTAATTATATGCCAACATTTAAAGTTCAGGGTCAAGTCTATCATTTAGTTGGAAGCCTTTGGCCATATTCTGAAGGCGAAGAAAAATTTCTTCAAATATATTTCGTTGGTGAAGATGACAAAGAAGCCAATTTAAGGTGTAAGCATAACTCTGATGTGCAATTAGAATTAGTTAAGGCACTGCAATCTATGTTGCACCAGTGCAATCCTTACATCAAGGATTTCAAAACTGCTCTTCAAAAAGTGCCAAAAGATTGTAAAGATTACAAAATGGTCATTCATGCCGATAAAAAACCAGCCGGTGCTCACAAGGGTCGCTTTAATGCACCACAAGTAAGTGAAGTGGCTTTGGTCATAGTCGGTCAACAATTTGAGAAAAGAGATATTGTAATTGAGAGTCATGATAAAAATCTGAAACATATCAGCGAATTACACCGTTCGTATGACGCTTTACAATATCCTTTACTTTTTTGTAACGGGGAGGATGGTTATGACATTGACATTCCTCAATGTGACCCTCTATCAAAAAAAGATCTCAAGAAGACTGTATCAGCACTTGGTTTTTACAGTTACAGAATAATGATACGACAACAGAAAGTCAATCATTTGATTTATTGCCGATCTTTGTTCAGTCAATTTTTGGTTGATATGTACGCTAAAATTTAAACTGAAAGACTCAATTTTATTCGGCACAATCAAGCACAGTTAAGAGCTGATAGCTATATACATCTTAAAGATGCCATAAGCAAGGAAGATGTAAATATTGATCAACTTGGTGAGATGGTAATCTTACCATCTACGTTCACTGGCTCAGCACGGTATATGCATGAAAAGACTCAGGATGCAATGACTTATGTTCGAAATTATGGTCGTCCGGATCTCTTTATTACATTCACCTGTAATCCAAAATGGGAAGATATAACCAATGCATTATTGCCTGGGCAAAGATCTCAAGATCGTCATGATATTATAGCTCGAGTCTTCCATTTAAAAGTTAAAGCATTAATGTCGTTATTAAACAAAGGCGCTTTGTTTGGTGAAGTGAAATGCTTCATGTATACAATAGAGTGGCAAAAACGAGGTCTACCCCATGTACATTTATTGTTATGGTTAGAAAACAAGATTATGCCTGATCAGATTGATAGTATTATATCTGCAGAAATTCCAGATCCAAAACAGGATCCTCTGTTATATGATATTGTCAAATCTAATATGATTCATGGACCTTGCGGTAATCTGAACCCAAGTTCTCCATGTATGAGTAAAGGAAAATGCATCAAAAAATATCCCCGACAGTTCTGTAAAGACAGTATAACGGGAAATGATGGTTATCCTCAATATCGACGAAGAGCCCCAAATGATAAAGTCCTTACTGCTAATGTTAAAGGAAACATTATTGATAATCGCTGGGTTGTACCTTACAATAGTGTGCTGTTACGAACATTTGAAGCACACATAAATGTAGAGTACTGCAGCTCTGTAAAGAGCATTAAATATGTTTGCAAATATGTAAATAAGGGCAGTGACCAAGCTTCATATACTCTCGAAGATAAAAAAGATGAAGTTAAACTTTATGAGAGTGGTCGATATATAAGCAGTTCAGAAGCAGTATGGAGAATTCTAGCATTTCCCATACATGAACGGTTTCCGGCTATCTTTTAATTAAGTGTACACTTGAAAAATGGCCAGCGTGTAACCTTTAACCCAAATAAACGCAATGAATTTGCTGAAAAGATCAACAATCCGTCTAAAACGACATTAACGGGTTTTTTTTGAACTTTGCAAGGTTGACCCCTTTGCAAAAACACTTTTGTATGTTGAAGTGCCGTCCTATTACCTATGGACTAACAATAAGTTTCAACGAAGGAAGCGTGGGTCAAATGTCCCCAATTTTCCTGGCGTCAAAATGGATAGCACTTTGGGTCGAGTATACACTATACACCCTAACAATAGTGAATGCTTTTACTTAAGGCTTTTACTCCATGAGGTAAGAGGTCCAACCTCATTCGTTGACTTAAAAACAGTTAACGGTGTTACCTATGACACTTTTCAATTAGCATGCAAAGCCTTAGGGTTACTTGAAGATGATAAGCACTGGGACTATACCATGGCCGAAGCTGCTCTCTGCCAACACCCAAATAAGCTTCGAGAAATTTTTGCAATACTATTAGTATTTTGTCAAATATCTGATGCAGGGTCTCTGTGGGAGAGGTACAAGGAAAGTCTCTCCGAAGATATTTTACACGAAATAAAATTAACAGGAGACCGTAATATAGATTCTGCAGTTATTGATAGAATTTATAATAAGTGTCTGATTCGAGTTGAAAATATAGTATTATCAATAGGAGGCGATTGCTTAACAAAGTATGGTTTGCCTGCCCCAAACAGATCTGAAGAATCCATAAGTAATATGGAATATCTCAGAGAAATAAGTTATGAACACAATGAAATTATTGTTAGTAATAACGAAAATTCATTAACTGCTGAGCAAAATGAGGTATATAAAAAAATATTGATCAGCGTTGAAGCTGAAAATGGAGAAATATTTTTTTTGGATGCTCCTGAGGGTACAGGCAAAACATTTTTATTAAATTTATTGTTGGCAAAAGTTCGAAAAAATAAGAATATTGCCATAGCTGCTGCGTCTTCTGGTATTGCTGCAACATTGTTAACTGGAGGTCGGACAGCGCAGTCCGCATTTAAGCTTCCATTTGATATAATGCGTGAAGAGGTTCCGCATTGCAAAATTTCTAAGCAATCCAATACGGCTATGGTCTTAAAAGATTGTAAGCTAATTGTTTGGGATGAATGTACTATGGCTCATAAAGGTGGCTTTGAGGCACTAAATAGAACTCTACAATACCTCCGGGATAATAACCTTTTAATGGGAGGCATCACAGTTCTCTTAGCAGGGGACTTTCGACAAACGCTTCCAGTTGTGCCCCGTGGAACAAGAGCTGATGAGATAAAATCGTGCCTAAAATCCTCAGTTTTGTGGCCCATTATTAAAAAACTAGCGCTCACGAAAAATATGCGAGTACACTTAAAAGGTGATACAAGTGCTAATTTTTTTGCGAAATCTTTACTTAGAATCGAAGATGGTAAATTTAAAACAGTTGATGACAAAGTGACCATACCATCATGTTTGGCAACTGTTGTACCCTCTCTTGAAGATCTTATTTCAAAAATATATCCTGATATTTTGCATATTTCTGAAAAATCATTAGATTGGTTATCTGAGCGAGCCATATTAACTGCAAGAAATGATAGAGCCGTTTCAATAAATGATTTACTTTTAAAATCATTTGATGGTCAAGAAATGACATACAAATCGATTGACTCAGTTATTAATATTGACGATGCTGTTCATTATCCAGTCGAGTTTCTCAACAAGCAAAATCCACCAGGATTTCCATTGCATAGTCTTTCTCTAAAAGTCGGCGCACCAATAATGATGATGCGAAACTTAAAACCCCCAAAACTATGCAACGGAACAAGATTGCAAATAAAAGCTCTTCATAAATATTTAATTGAAGCCATTGTTTTTACTGGTTGCGCCAAAGGGGAAACCGTACACATACCAAGAATACCTCTAATAACGAATAACCAGCCCTTTGAGTTTAAGAGACTACAATTTCCTGTAAAAGTCTGTTTCGCTATAACAATAAATAAGTCACAGGGGCAGACATTAAAGCTGGCTGGACTAGACCTAAAAGATGATTGTTTCTCTCATGGTCAATTATATGTGGCCTGCTCAAGAGTTATTTCTGCTAGCAACTTATGGTTTGAAACTTATAATAAATGTTTTCGATATTTATTGCCAGCCGTTAAAAACGTTAAGTTGGCTGCAGGGGCTTTTATCTTGGTGCACAATTTAACCCTGAAGAAACGATAGAAAGCCTATGTACGCTTTCAGGGGTCTCGCCCTGAAGCCTTAGTAGAATTTGGCCTTTAGCTTTACCCTTGCATTTTTCCGGCTGAAGGCTGTGTGTATTTTGTTCATCACATGCCATCAGGTTCTATTGGGTTATTGTAAGCAATTTACTAATTTACATATATTTTCGTCTGCCACGGCCGGCATGTGTCTGTTGTTCTGAATTTATGTATGTATGTACATACATATGTGATCGTCAACTAAAAAAAATTTGCAAACAAGTTTAATATTATTGTGTATTAAGTTAATTATGCATTTTCGGATAGTGAGTGAATTGGTGGAATTAGGACGATATCATTATTTTCATGAGGCAGGTGAAGGTATTTGAAAAAAAAAATTTCATGAATTGGATGTTTTTCAATTGCGTCCATAACATTGGTGTCTACTAAAGTATTCCTATAGTCGAGCTCGACATAGGAAATTCGAAAAAATCTCGCCTGTTCTGAAATTGTCGTCCATGTAGGTAGCAAATTCCGTCAACTACTTCGAAGCCGTCAATCTTAATTGGAGTTCCGTATTTTAGGCAGCAAACGTTGTCTAGCACTCATAATCACCGTTTATATTTTCACTATTTATATCAGGGGTGCTCAGCTGTTGCTCATTCAATGCATTTTCCGCCTCATTTGTTTTTGTAATTCCTCAAGGCATAGGAAACGAAAATCGTATACATGCATGGCGCTGAGTACACAAAATGCCAACACATGCAAACATTTTCGTGTGTATGCAATGCGCAGTACAAAAACCGATTTTGCTCTCTTCTCTGATTTGTGTTTGCGATCGCGAGAGAAGTGAGCAAGAACAATTTCAATGTGATTTTGTTGTTGTCTTCTCTTGTTTTCTTCTAGTATTGATGCGTTTGCTTATAAGTATTGGTGCGAACTCATCCGTTTGCTGGCTTTGAGCACCCCTGATTTATATTATCTGTATTAATAACACTTTCGTGTGCACTTGTCAATCACAATATCACATCTGATTGCTTGCACATGAATGGTTTGGGTTTTTAAATGCTTTTCTGTCATATATAAGACTACCTGTAGTCACCTTTCCGTTTTCCCAAAAAAAATGGTGGCTTAGGTTTTTTATGTGCTTTTTGTATTCCAACAACTGGTCCTATCCTGACCTGTATTTTCCAGTATTGCTGTTATATCTTATAAAAAAAACCTCTTTACGAGGTAAAAGTCTAACGAAAACAGTTATATGCCCCAAAATTTCTGATATCCAATTTTGTGACGATTAATATTAAGTTTGACATAAAAATTATTTTAAAAAAAATTTTGGCACTCGGCACATTGCGCCAAAATGTCTCAATTCTTCATACCAAATAAAACTGAATGTTTTGCGCAGTGCCGAATGCAAAAATTTTTTTTAAAATAATTTTTATGTCAAACTTAATATTATTCGTCACAAAATTGGATATCAGAAATTTTGGGGCATATAACTGTTTTCGTCACTAGACTTTTACCTCGTAAAGAGGTTTTTTTTATAAGATATCAGAAATTTTTGAAAAAGATATCACAAATTTCATTCTATCAACTTTGTTTATTTTTTGTACAAGCTAAAACAAACTGTCTGCCAACACTGGTTCCCTTAAAACACACATGCCAAGCGCAAAAGCTAGTAGCACTCTCAAACTCTGGCTGCTATGACACTTTGCTGCTGCTGTCCTATTTCAATTCAAAGTAAAACGTATATATTCAGTTAATAGGTTATATCTTCCAAACCAATCAACATAAATTTATGAATGATATATCAAAAAACGCGAAATTTTACAAGCTCAAACATATTGCAAATTAAAAAAAATCGTAGGCAGCGTTTTCTCAAAAACCGCCAAAATCTGGGACAAAATATCTTATTTCACCTGTTGATTTTTACCTATGCACTTTAGAAAAAAAGTTTGAAGGTTTGCCTAAAAGCCCTTCAAAATACCTTTCCAACGATACATAGATCACGTCTGTAGCTCATATCGTTTGGATGCTATGGGGGTTTTAATTTTAACGGTTTTTAGCGATTTCCCGCTAAACTAACTTTTTTTCGAAAAAGTCGTAGAACAAACGTTTCTAGATTTTTGATCGGGAACAAGTCCTCATTCAAACTTTTAAGCTAAATTTACGATTTGATCCAAACAAACAGACAAACAGACAAACAGACAAACAAACAAACAAACAAACAAACAAACAAACAGACTGACTTTTCATCTCGTTTTGAAAGGGGCACCAAAAATTTAAAAATTAATTATCTTCTGAACCAGTGATCGGATTTTGATGATCAAGGTATCATTCGACGCGTATTTTTGATTAGAATAGTAAAAAATTAAAATAAAAATCGAAAAGGCTCCAACGGCCCCATTTGCTCCAATAATTTAAAATTTTCCCCTCCCACTAACACCTGTTTATCTCGCGAACCAGGTGAGTTTCTAAAAGTCTTAGTATGCACATTTGTAAGTTAAGTTAATACCTTTCGATCGGTATATAACTCGACCTGATCGGACAGTCATAGCAAATTTTCCATTCTTCCTGTGTATATATGCTAGTCGCCTTCGCACCCTTCGTGCTGCTTTCGTCACTAGCGCGGACTGCCGTCCGCAGTGATTATCTTTTAGCCTACTATCAAAAACCTGTTTTTGTTATTGTTTATGCATTTATAATACATTTCATTTCATTCAGCATTATGAATCGCACTTTTAAAATTGCTGAAGAAGTGAAAGAGGAGAAATGCTGCTGCAGCGATGCGAAATTGCAACTAAATGAGCGACTCTCAAACTTTTGAAAGAGAAGAGAGCAGCTTTCTTGACTACAGAAGGGAGATTCCTGAGGCTTTCCAAAAAGCTCAAAACCGGTCGTACAAAGCTTCCGCCAAAGAAAAAAAAATTAAAAATGCCGAATAAGGTCTAATGCCTTAAATATAATTAAAATGTTTATACCCGTTACTTATAAAAATAAGTAAAAGGGGATATTGTATTCGTTGCAATGTATGTAACAGGGAGAAGGAAGCATCTCCGACCCTATAAAGTATATATATTCTTGATCAGCATCAACAGCCGAGTCGATATAGCCATGTCCGTCTGTCCGTCTGTCTGTCTGTCCGTCTGTCTATCCGTCTGTCTGCCCGTCCGTGTGAGCGCCTAGATCTCAGAGACTATAAGAGCTAGAGCAACCAAATTTGGCACACAGACTTCTATAGACCCCACGCAGGTCAAGTTTGTTTCAAATTTTTGCCACGCCTTTTTCCGCCTCTGTAAATCGCAAAAAACCACCACACGCACAGTTTTCAAGATATTATAATTTTTTTACTAATTATCGTTAACTACTATTATTACCTATCATCCTACTAAATCGTAACAAGAGCGGACAAACAGAAAGGTGGTAATGGCTAATTAATGTTTTTAAAAAATGTAAGTGCCTGAAAGCATGCAATAAAAAATATTAAAAAATTCATTAAAATAAGTAACGGGTATCCTAGAGTCGGGCGCTCGACTATAGCCTTTCCCACTTGTTTTCTTTTAAATTTATTTTTATTTTACCTATATTTAACTATGTTTATTTTAAGAGTTGTTTTTTTATTTTTTTTTTATATTTTAATTTCATTTTTCATTATTTTATTTTTACGTTAATTTATTTTTATAAACTTGTTCTTTTTTCTCCCTTTTTTAAATTTTTTTTATATTTTAATTTCATTTTTCATTATTTTTATTATATTTTCTTATCAATTTACGAAATAAAAATTTTTTTTAGAAAACATTTGTTCGCATTTATTAATTTTACGCGGTGTGCATAAATTTTTGCTGCCGATTCCCTGAAAAAACGATAGAAAAATTCTAAACACCTTCAGCGGTGGCGGCCTGAAACCTTAGCGGAAGCTTTCGCCAAATCTTCCGCCAGCGTATACCGAATTGTATGTATGTATGGTCATAAAAGATTATTTTATTTGTGCAAGCTGCTGCCAACTCGATGAGCAACAATTGCAATAAAATTTTTATATGTACATACATGCATATATATAAACTGGCGATCATAATTATTGGCACAGCAAGTATTTTGAGATGTAGGGTTTATTTTGCTCCCTTCCCGTAACATATTGGCATCAATTCAACTTTTTTCCTCGATTAAAAAAAAAATAGTGACTGCAAAAATTTTTCTTTCAAAAATCTTTTTGCTAATATTTTTTTTATGATTATTTGAAAATAGCTAGTAATGACTATTTTAACCCCTTTTCATACAAAAAAGTCATCATATATATATATATTAATATATATAAATATACATATATAAATATATGTATTCGCACCGCGTATTTTCGGGACATATGTTTTTCACAAGTTTTGGGTACAGTTCGATATTTTGAGGACTGTCCTCAAAAGTTTCTGCCCTTTAACGATTATTATGAGGACATTTGTGTTTTCTTTATGTTAATGGCGTAGTAAATTAATCAAAACAATTTTTATTTAAAGACGGGTTAACTCCAAATGCTTTAAGCTATAGCTTTATCTAACTACTGTATTTAAGGCTTCGTTGTTGAAAATTATATATTTTTTTTATTTGATTTACAAAACATTTTAAGGACACCATGAACTTTCAATTATTAAAAATAAATAAATGGATGAAAATTCAAAAATCCTTCTATTTATGATTGATAACCATAAAATCTTTCGGAAAAATACATTTCTAGCCCTTTAAAATGCTCTAAACTATTAAGAAATTGATTTTAAAAGTTTACAATTTCACTGATCTGGCAACCCTTTTTAGCCCACTTTATGTATCAGTATTTTTCAGGGACTTGACCCTAATATATACATTTAACAGAGAAAATACACAAAATTCAAAATTTATATATAGTTAATTTGAGGACTCTTAAAATATTCAACCAATGTCGTATTATAGGGACAGGGGAATGGTGGAATGGAACTGTTTAGCTATACAACGTGGGTTTTAAGGACATTGGCCCCAAAATGATCAAAGAATATAATATATAAAATATATGCTTATACTATTGCTAACTATATCGCTTCTTAAAGGCATCCTAAATTTAATATTTCAATGATTATAAAGTTCAGAAAATAACTCTCGTTTCAATTTTCTTTTATTAAACATAATAAAACACGATTGTTTTACAAAAAAATATTTTTTATTCAAGGAAGTTATCTCATTTCAGGTAAGTTCGATTACATCTAACCCCTTTACATTCAATCAGGGTAAATAAAATTATATAATATATTAAGAACATTTTTCAAGCAAGTGAAAGAATTGTAAAAAAATATTTCAGTTTAACTCCAATGTGACAACAACCAAAATAAAAAAGAATACAAATACATTTTCATTGTCTTTTCACTTATATACTACAAAATGTATGTATTTACTTCTTAAGTTTTTAAGCCGAGATAAATAATATATAATATTCTCATCCTACTACACAGTTTATTTAATATTCTTTGGATTTTACTAAATCTTTTTCTTTTATTAAATACTATACATTTATTGAAAATTGTGAAAACAATAAATGTTAGATAGTATAAATCAGAAAAGATTTTTTAATACATAAAGAGTATTAAATAAACTTTGTATTGGAATGACAATTATTACATATTAACTATCTCAGTTTCCTTAGTTTGAAACTTAGTAAGTATATAAACATTGCAATGGAATAACAAAATCTTATAAATCTGAAATCCTTAAGCTTAAAAACTTATTTTAGAAAATAAAGAAATTTAAGTTATTAATATGCAATATCCTCAATTCAATATGCTTATGTATTATTTTTGTCGGTTTAATATTTATTCTTTTATTAAATAGTATACTTTGCTGGAAGTTGTGCAACTAACAAATGTATATTATATAATAATAGACAAAATATATTAGAACTCAAAATATATTACATATGCTCTGTAGTACAATGAGGTTGTTACATATTAATTTTCATAGTTAAATTAAAAAATTATTTTAATTTGCGAGATTTGGATTTACGTTGGTTATCCAGCCATGTTTTTAACTGAGCAGGGGTACGCTCTCCCAAATATTTGGAGTTTCGTATTATTTGAAGGCACTCCTGCAGTGATGGCAGCTTCTGCAATGCTTTCAGATCACCAAATAGTTCAATCAGTTCCTGTTTTTCCTCAGTTGTCCAACGAACTCGACGAATTGTACCATATGGAGATGCTGTAAAAGGTAAGTTTCACGATAATCAGTATAAAAATAAATGGTACAGCAAAAGAAAAAGTACCTTTATTTTGTGCAACATTTTCAGAGTTACTATCATCTGAGCTATCTGAGGAGTTCTTATCCTTACCCGTAGGCTCAAAATTAGAATCTGTTGTTGATACTTCAAAAGGTATCAATTCAGAGTCTGAATCTCCGCTTTCATCCGATGTTAAAGCTGCATCAATTGATTGTTGAGCTTTAGAAACACGAATGTTACTAATTGACTGTTCCGGTGCACCTTTGAATTTTTATGTATTATTATACTTATAAAAATAATTAACTAATAATAAATTCTTACATAATGAGTTATCAATGTCGTTTTCATCTTCATCTAAGGCTGAAGCGGATTGTTGTTCCTCGATTTCACCTACTAATATAAAACAAAGATGTTTAAGTAATTTAAACACGGAACTATTAAATACTAAAATATTACCACAGTCGCGCAACAAAACCTCCCCCTGCGTCTTTTCTGTATCTGCTATGACTGGTTCATTGAGCAGAGACTTTTTCTCTGGATCTGAAAGGAATGAAAAACTGTTAAGGTTTTTGTTAAATTGAATGTAAATTTTTTCATTATTGTATACTCACGCGATATTGTAATGATGTCATTATTGGCAGGTAAATCATCAACAGGTTGTCTTGTTTCAGCATCTACAAACAATCAAATAATCTTTAGTAAAAAAGTCACATTAAATACAATTTAGCAGTATTCAAATTAATTTGTTCTTTTTAACTAATGTAAGTAAGTACCTAAAGACTTTAGCCAATATATTTTTTTAATTAAGCTGTATGCAAATGTGGGAATTTATAGAGGGTTATATAAAAGAATATTGCACTTTCAGTTTTTTTTATTATGATTCTATGCAGGTAGGATAAAAAACCAACTATTTTCAAAAACTTTTTTAGCGTACATACATTTATGTATACATGCTTACATACAGTGGCGAGCAAAGGTGAATGCATGTTCACAACACTGACTTTCATGATTCATAAAAAGAAGACCATACAAGGGATTCCAAATTTTTTTTTTCTAAATTTTCATCATTTCATTCTTAACAAATAGGAGTAAGGCAACATTAATAAAAAAGACAAATTCTTAGATTTTGAAAGAAAAAGGAAAAAGGAAAAGGGAAAAAAAAGTGAGCTTACTTTATCAACTTTTAACCTAGATTTTTTGAAAAAAAATTTTGAAGCAACAAGTTTCTCTAATCAATTCTATTAGTAACTGCAAAAAAAAATTTTCAAAAATCTTTTCTCTTGTATTTTTTCAAATTTTTTGAAAATGGCAAAATAGGCACTTTTTGTATGAAAATTGGAAAAAAGTGGCTATTTTGCCATTGTCAAAAAATTTGAAAAAACACAAAAGAAAAGATTTTTGAAAATTTTTTTTTGCAGTTACTAATAGAATTGATTAGAGATTAGGAGAAACAATCAAATGGAAAATTAACTAAACTCAAAGATGCAATTGAGCCCCAATACATTAATTTGCTCGTGTCCTGCATTCGAAATTCCTATAAGTATCAACAAAAAAGCTGTCGAAGATCAGTCGACCAAAAGGCGAGCTGCTATAACTGTTTTACCGAATAAGGACGACATAAAGACTTTATACGATTACGTTACAAATAAGTCCCAAAAAGCTCTTGAAGTATTGGAGGTCAATTTTAATTTATCAAATTGGTCAAGTTTAACTGAAAGTACTTTAATAAAACTGCAAATTTTTAATCGGCGCCGAGCATGAGAAATTGAAAGGCTAAAAATAGAAAATTATGAAACAGCACATGCAGTGAATGTTGATGATGAGAACTATAATAGACTAGAAGACTCAACAAAAGGAGTTGCTCAAGAATTTGTAAGAATTACAATCAGAGGAAAATTAAATAGAACAGTTCCTGAACTCCTCAATTCCTTTGATCGCCGTTGCATCGATACTATATTAAAGCATCGCCAAAGAGCTGGAGTAAAAGACTCCAATAAATATATTTTTAGCACACCAGATTCGAATCGCCTTGGCAAGGAATATACGTAGGCTGCTATATATATTTCTGGCCTAGGCAACAATAAGTGTTGCCAGGTGCAATCTGATATTTCCATTGGAAAGGTTGACATTTTTTAGCATAACATCACTCAGAACGTGTTGTCATTTAATCGTGAATTGTTAAACTTACAGAGCTTTGAACAATTCAATTCCGTTAAACAAAATGGAATTGACACGTGAGCATTTTCGTGCGATCATTTTTCACAACTTTCGACGTGGATTATCCAGACAAGAGTGCATCGATGAACTTAAGTCTTTGTATGGCGATCAAGCACCATCCTATAGCACCGTGAAAAACTGGTATAACGAATTTAATCGTGGTCGCAGTTCGCTCAACGACGAATTCCGTGAAGGTCGTCCAAAAACGTCCGTTGTGCCAGAGAACATTGATGCCGTGCGTGAACTAATAATGCAAGATCGTCATGTGACATACCGGGAGATAGAGGCATCCTTGGGCATTTCTCCCACCAGCATACATTCGATATTACATAAACACCTGACCGTAAAAAAGGTTTGTTGTCGTTGGATCCCGCACAATTTGACAATCGCTCAAAAAAAGGCTCGTGTCGATTGGTGCAAAGAAATGTTGAAAAAATGCGATCGCGGTGCTTCAAAAGATGTTCATAAGATCGTCATAGGTGACGAATCTTGGATCTATGCGTATGAGCCCGAAACAAAACAACAATCGACCGTGTGGGTCTTCGAAGACGAGCCAAATCCAACGAAAGTTGTTCGTGGAAGAAGCACTTCGAAGAAAATGGTCGCCTGTTTCTTCGGCAAAACTGGTCATGTGGCGACTGTTCCGCTTGAGCAACGAAGGACGGTCAATTCTGAGTGGTACACCACAATTTGTTTGCCTGAAGTCTTCGGAGAAATTCGAAAAACAAACAAGAGAAGACGAAACATTCTTCACCATGACAACGCGAGCTCTCACACATCGGCTCAAACCAGCGCCTTTTTGACCGGCCAAAACGTCGAATTGATGGGTCATCCGCCGTACAGCCCTGACTTGGCACCCAATGACTTCTTTTTATTCCCGCACATCAAGAAAAAAATGCGTGGTCAACGATTTTCGTGCCCAGAAGATGCTGTTGAAGCGTTCAAAAACCATGTTTTGGAGGTGTCTCAATCGGAGTGGAAAAAGTGCTTCGACAATTGGTTTGAGCGCATGCAAAAGTGTATAAATCAGGCTGGAGAATACTTTGAAAAACAATAAAACAATTTTTGATGATAAATATTCGCATTTTCATTATTAGTCCAGAAATACACATAGCAGCCCTTGTATTCGTGCGTGTCCGCTCCTAAAAAGGTTTTCAGAGGAATGTGGTGCTAGAGACCCAACTGCTTTGAGAGGGACTTTACTAAGGAAACAAATAGCTACCCACACCTCTATGCAAAATGCTGATGATGCTCAAATTGATCGGCTAGCTAATTTCATGGGACATCATAAGGATATTCATAAGAACATATATCGAGTGACTACACCGATCTCAAAAATAACAGAAGTTTCAAAGATGTTGCTGGCAGCATCAAATATTGAAAGATCAGAGATGTGTAAAAGTAATCAAAAACCAAATTGTAAGTGCTTCTAATTTTTGTTTTTGCATGAATATTTAAATATAATTTAGTAAACCATTATATTTAGTAACGCCTAAATGTGTGTCTTATACTTTATTAATTTTAAGTTAATGAACTCACATGTAATTCTTTCTAAATAATTTAATTACAATTACAGCAAATAATCTTGATGAAATTGATGAAAATTTGGCAAACACTACAGATGATAATGACTCTGAAAATGGTGTTGACTTCAACGACAGTGTTAAGAACACTTCTTCAAAGAAACGCCGCAGCAGGAAGTACTATTTTCGTTAAGATAATGATTGTTTTACGACGTTTATCATATTACAGCATGTCCATTTGGTAAAACACGTCGAGTTCGTTGGACAATTGAAGAGAAACAGGAAATGATTGAAATATTTGGCGACCTGAAAAGTTTGCAGAAGCTGCCATCACTGCAGGAGTGCCTTCAAATAATACGAAACTCCAAACATTTGGGAGAGCGTACCCCTGCTCAGTTAAAAACATGGCTGGATATCCAACGTAAATCAGAATCCCGCAAATTAAAATAATTTTTTCATTTTAACAAACTAAGATAATTATTATGTAAAAGCCTCATTGAACTACAGAGCTTATTTAATATTATATGCGTTCTGCCATATTTTGTCTATAATTATATAATATATGTTCACGCCAGTTCTCACCAGTTTTGTATAGAAATCTCTAGTATTTAGAATTTAGTATTATTGCAGCAAATATCCATACTGGTTAATCACATTATGTTAATTAATATCGATAAGGTCTGTTAAAAGGCTTTTATCATCGCTAGCTATGCCTAGCTCATTCTGTTTGAAATAAAGCGTTCACTGGAGAAGACGTTCCTTCGCGGATTCATTTTGCTGGAAGGGTTACATTCTTGGGGAATCGGCTTTGGACTCAACATTTTGGCGCCCGAGCAGGGACCTATTGGATAAGGTTCAACCCGGCTGAAGCTCATCTGAGTTCAGTTGTCGCATCTCAACGTTGGAGATAATTGCTGCCAATTGGAAGCTCATCCTTGAGTTCATTGTGGGTCAGCACTTGGAGGCTCATATTGGAGCTCATCTTGGATAAATACTAGAGGCTTGCAAGCAGAATATTGCCACCGCAGTTCCCGAAATAAAACGGAGCTCATCATTGGAGCTCGCGGATAACTGGAGACTGGCTAACCGGCATCTACTGTTGCAGCGCTCATAGAAAATTGTAAGTCCTACTTGCTTAATAACTTAATATTTCTCGCAAGGCATGTGAGTGGATTTATGTGTATAGATGGCATCAAATTAAACAAATAAAAGGTTTTGTGAAAATTCGGATTTCGGTAATCGCAATTTTATGTATGCAGAAACTGTGCAACGGTAAAAAACACACACATACCGACAGTTCGGCGAACATAGGCAGAAGGGCCTACGTGAGCGCGTGTTCTTTGATTCTCTTTTGCTCGTCTTCGGCAAAGGCAAAGTTAGGTACATACATACAGACATTGTACCGTTGATCAGCATATGAGTGAAGCATTTGATTTTCAGCTGACCTTGATCTTGAAAATTGCGCAAGGCGATTGCAACGGTCAATATTAAAAGTGTATGTGTATGTATACGGATACATACATACAAATGTAACGGCATTGAACATAAGTAAAGTTAACTCAAGATCAAACGCAAGTGCTTAAGCGCAAAAATATAAATTAAAACAGAAGAGCGGGTTGTGTGTGCATGTATGTAGCTACCGCTAACCAAACAGAGTTATTCGTATTCGATTTTGAGCAGTAGAATTCTTAATTTTTCGATATGGCTCCAGGCAAGAAAGAAGAGCCTCATGGGAGCGCCAGTTCGAGATTGATCAATTCCTTTAGCCGAAACAGAAGTTATATTGTGGAACATGCAGATGAAATGAGACCTTCGGAATTGGAGGCAAGATTAAGCCTCATCGAAACCAATTTTGCCAAGCTAGGAGAAACTCAGACAGATTCTGAAAGAGAAGAAATCGAAGAGTTGTACTGCGAAATAAAGGCCAAGTTATTGGAGTGTTTAGAAAGAACAGGTCGTCGGGTAGAATGAGCAGATGTATTGAGCAGCACGATAATACAACGCTCTTCAAAACTTCCCAAACTACAGGTGCCTGAATTTTCGGGAAAAATCACCCAGTGGACCAGTTGGTTCAACACCTTTCTAACAGTGGTAGGATCAGATTCTGGTCTGGATGACTTGTCCTTCCCTTCCCCCTCTTTCATATTTTTTATTTCCTCTTCTAATTTACCATCATCCCCTAATTCATTAATAATATATTCTCAATTTTAATTAATTCCATATTCTTTAACTTAAATTTTCTAATCTTAATTTCTCCATTTTCTTTTTTTTATCTATTTTTATTTTTATTCATATTTTTATATATAATTATTTTAATTTTTCTTTAATTTTTTTTTTATTTTTTTTTTTTATACTCTATTATTAATTTTAATCTTTTTATATATTTTTTTTTTTCTATTAATATTATTTTTTTTAACCTTTTTCTTACTCTTTCACTCTCCCACTTCTATCCCTTTCTTTCTTCCTTATAATTTCTTTCATTTAAAATCTTTTTTATATATTCTATTTTTCATTTTTATTTTTTTTTTTTTTTTTATTTTTTTTTTTATCTTTATTATTTCTTTAATTTCTATCTTTTACTTTTTTCCATTTTTTCTACCTCCTTTTATTTATTTTTTATTATTTATTTTCAATTTTTTTTTATTTTCTATTTTTCCCCTCCCTCCCCTCCTCCTCTCCATTCCCTCTTTCTTCGTACTTCCTCCCACCAAAATAATATATTTTTCCCCTTCCTCTCCCTCTCCTCCCCACTGCCCCTGTCTAATTTACTTATTTTTCTCTTATATATTCTCTTTTTTCCCTTTCCTTCTCCCTCCCTACCCCCCTCATTCTTTCCTTTTCCTCTCTTTCTATTCCTCCTCTATATATTTTATTCCCACCAATTTTCACTTTTTTTCCCTTTTTCCCCCCCCCCCTCCCCCCTCTTTTCCCTATATTCTTTTAATTTTTTCTTTTTATTTTTTCTTATATTTTTTTTTTTTTTTCCCTTATTTTTCATTTTTTTCCCATTTTTTTTAATATCAAAATTAAATTTTTTTTTTTTATTTTTTCTCCTTAATTTTTCTCTTACGTTTCCCCTTACTTATCTTTCTCCTTCTCCCCTCTTTCCCCCTTCCCCCCCTTTTCCCCCCCATTCCCTTCTCCTCTCTTTTTTCAAACCCACCCATTACAAAATATTATTTATGAAATTTATTTATTTAAAATCAGTAGTATTTTGTACAAGTTGTTTGTGTTTGGATTGTTTTTCTTGCGAGTCTATGCATGCATGTATGTTTGTTCTATATTTTACACTGACGTATACGCGTCGCGGCGGCGGCTCGCTCCTATACTTAACCGGGCCTCGTATATTTGTTTTTGTTTTTTTTGTTTGGTTGCACTTCATTGGGGGTGGTTGTTATTTATTATGGTATTATTTTTTATTTTTTCACACACACCCCCTTGCCCGTATACATATATGTGTTTTTTGTAATTTTTTTGGGGCCCGCTTTTTTTCAGCTTATACACCCACACTTTATTTCTTTTTCGCTTTATATACATATGTATATATATAATATATTTTTTTTTGTGCATTTGCCCAGATCACCCTCATGGCCTCCTCTTAGAAATTTCTTTTGAACTCCCGCCTTTTTCTCGCGCGTCCCTTTTTTTTCCTGTTTCCTTTCCCCCCCCCGGGTTTCAGTTCCTTCGTTTGTAAATTCCACCTGCCCGCCATTTTGTAAAACCGCCAGCGCTCCGCAAACGAAGAGTTTCGGCTCTGGGTCCAAGCCCTTTAGCTACAATTGAGAATTCCCCCTCCGCCATGTGAGGCCTTAGTTATTTTAGGATTGAATCAGTAATTGGCTTATTTTCCCATTTCAATCCCCCAGCTATATTAGTAAGCATAGTATCCGCCCCGAAATAAAAATACTGTCAACTTCATATAAAAAACTGAACTTTTTTTTTTTGGTCAGCCCTACGATCCACAAATAATATCGATAATGCCTACGCCGGGAGCCCGGATATATTGCGACATATTCCTAAAAATTAAAAAAAACTGTGCGCAAACCAAAAGGGAGTTTTCAAACCCCCCCCACACCTTTCCAGGTTAATTTTTTTTTTTTTTTTTTGGCTAATGGTGTTGTATAAAGCCGCTGTTTTATTTATGTCCCACCCCAAATAAATAGCAAATCTATCATAAAAATTTCGCTGTGCGGGACGGCCCCCGAAACATACTTAAAAACCGGGTAAATTTTAACCTTGTTTTGGCCTTTTTTTCTGCTTAGAGTTGACCGCCACCAATTATCATCGTGCGTTAGGGTTGCTGAAGGACCGGACAATCTCATGTTACTGAATTGTTCAGTTTAAAGCGTCTGAAACAAGCAGACTCCGCGCAGCTGAGAGCGCTGGTGGATAGCGTTAATGCTCAGTTAGCTTCGCTGAAGACAATGGGCACACAGCCAGAGATTCTAGAAGCGATCATTTCGCATTTGGTGTGCAGCAAGCTCGATGACGAAACTATCGAGGAATGGGAGGACGATCCAGATAGCCTAGAAATTCCGTCGTGGTCAACATTATCGCAGTTCTTAATAAAAAGGGGATTAGGTTTGGCCAATAGAGAAGTTCGACAGCCTAGTGTTGGAAAAGGCAACAAAGGCGACTCCAAGAAGGCTAGTCTAGCGGCAGCAGTAGGCAACACTAGTAACTTTTTATGTTACTGTTGCTCCGGGGCTCATCTATTGAAGAAGTGCCCAAAGTTCTTGAATTTGTCGCCAATGGAGCGATACCAAGAAACCAAGAAACTAGCGTTATGCTTAGTCTGTTTCAGTAAGCGGCATACTACTAAGGCTTGCAACGCACAGCGATGTGGAATTTGCCACAAGTCTCATCACGAGTTGCTGCATCGAAACGCATCCAATGATTCGGTGGAATCAACTTTACAGACCAAACAAGAATCTAGCGCACTACATAGTTCTCTCCTCTCCAGATCAAGCACTAGTTTTCTAGCAACTGCCGTGGTTCTGGTTCGGAGCAGCGGGGGAGGTTATCACAAGTGCCGATGTGTTCTAGACTCTGGTAGTCAATTGAACTTCGTGACGTCAAGACTGGTCACAGCTCTCAAGCTAGAAATGAAAGACACTTGCGTGAAGCTGAGTGGTATCGGAAATGCACATTCGCAAATTATGGGCGAAGTGCGGGCAACATTCAAATCCAGAGTCACAAAGTTTTCGGCTGCTGAAGGCTTTTGTGTGCTACCAGAAATAACGCAGTATAATAAGACGAATTCTATGCTAGGTGACAATTGGAGGCCGCCAAAAGGTGTCGTGCTGGCTGATCTTTCTTTCAATTCCGCAGAAAGCATAGACATGTTGTTAGGTGTCGCAATGTTCTTCAAGGTAATGATCGTAGGGCAGATTCAGTTGGGACCTAATTGGCCAACACTTCAGAAAAGCCTTTTAGGTTGGGTCGTAGTTGGGGACTTCACACCGTCAAGCAGCGTGTCGCTCTTGGTGCAAGAGTGCAATCTAAGAAACGATGAGAATGTCAAATTGGAGAAAATTGTTCAAGAATTCTGGAAAAGTGAAGAGATACCAGCCCCAATAGAGAACTTAACTGAAGACGAGAAACGTTGCGAGGAAAACTTTATTGCCAACATAAAGCAATCCGAGTCGGGTCATTTTATTGTAAAATTACCTTTTAAAGGCCCTGGTGAGAAGTTGGGCGATACCTACGCGATTGCGCTGTCCAGATTTTCCAATTTAGAGAGGAAGCTGAATCGCAACTTGGCTCTAAAGGAGCAATATCAGAATTTTATTGAAGAATATCGAAGACTGGGGCATCTGGAAGAAATAGCTCCTCAAGAAGGTGGGAAGGTGAAATACTTCATGCCTCATCACCCAGTGATTCGCCCAGAAAGCTTGACTACTAAATTGAGGGTCGTATTTGACGCCTCGTGCAAATCAAGCAATGGGGTTTCACTTAATGACACCATGTTAGTTGGTCCAAGGCTACAACCACATTTGTTTGAGATACTTACTAAATTTCGTTTTTACAGATATGCGTTGACGGCAGACATTGCCAAAATGTACAGGCAAGTGCTCATTCTATGGCGAAATGAATCAGACGAGCCTGTTCACGTGCTGCGTTTAAAAACGGTCACGTACGGAACGAGTGCTGCACCGTTTCTAGCAGTTCGATGCCTCACTCATCTCGCAGATATGCACGCAGTGCAGTATCCCATAGCTTGTGCAGCTATCCGAAGATGTTTCTATATGGACGACATGCTATGCGGATCCGATACCATTACAGGCCTTGTCTCACTAAAACAGGAAGTCTCTGAGTTGCTAGCGAAGGGTGGATTTGAGCTGCATAAGTGGCGCAGCAATTGGGGCGAGGTTCTTACCGACAATTCGGTATCAGAAACTTTGAGTCTAAAGACGGAAGATGCATCTAAGGAGTTAGGCATATGCTGGTCGAGTGGAGATGATGAGTTTCGCTTCTCGTATAGAGCAGACGTCTCTCGGGTTGTCACGAAACGAGCAGTCTTATCAGAGTTGGCTCAGGTGTTCGATCCACTAGGTTTCTTAAGTCCAGTGGTCATTTTAGGCTAAATATTCCTACAGGAGTTGTGGCTGCTCAAGCAAGAGTGGGACGCAGAACTGCCGGAAAGCTTCGTAACACAGTGGAAAAAATATCGGGAAGAACTGAAACAAATAGATAAATTTTCTATTCCTCGCTCCGTGATTCCATTAAATGCAAGCATCGACCGGCTAGAACTAGTTGGGTTCTCAGATGCGTCGAACAGAGCATATGGAGCAGCCATTTATGCTCGCGTAGTCGAGAAATCAGGAAATATAGTTACAAACTTAGTAACTGCGAAATCTAAAGTATCGCCCGTTATAGTGATCTCCTTACCTAGGTTAGAGCTGCAGGGTGCACTCTTAATGACCAAATTAATGGCCAAGGTGCGGGAATGCGTTCACTTGCAAGTAGACAGAGTTGCATACTTCACGGACTCAACGATTGTGCTTAATTGGTTATCAGCTCATGCCAGCCGATGGACGACCTTTGTTGCCAACAGGGTGGCACAAATTCAGGACTTAACGAGCATTCGGGATTGGCATAAAGTCGAATCCAAATCCAGCGGATATAGTATCCAGAGGATTATTTGCTGCGGAGCTAAATAAGTCAAGGCTATGGTGGCATGGGCCAGACTTTTTAATGAGCAAAGAGGACCAATGGTCCAAGTTTCAGTGGCAGTGCGACGAGGAAAATGTGCCAGAGAAAAGGAAAGGGCAGTTTGCTTTAGAAGTTGGCCAAGCTGAACCCGATGAAAAGTTCGATGTCATCGGAGAATGCAAGTTTGTGAATGACTTCCTAAAGCTACAACGTGTATTCAGCTATATCTATCGTTGGCGTAGGGTCGCAAATGGAGTGAAACTAGAATTGCAGGGTTCCCTATTAGCTGATGAATTGGCAGGAGGCTTAAGGTACATCATCTACAATCTGCAAAACTTGAGTTTCCATAAGGAATTTTTCGAACTAAGAGCTGGAAGAATTGTCAAATCAGTAAAAATACAATGTTTGAACCCATTCATCAGCCAAGAATGTGGCATCTCGATAATACGTGTAGGTGGGCGATTAGCGAGTTCCGATCTACCATATGAAGCAAAACACCCGATTTTAATGCCAAGTAATCACGCCGCAATAAAGGCGTTAGCCATTTACACACATCGAAAAAACTTACATGTCGGGGCACAGTCACTTTGTGCTTTTTTGCGACAGAAATATTGGGTTATTAATTGCAGGAAGGTAGCTCGCAAAACGATAAGAGACTGCGTGGTATGTTTCCGGTTACGATCCGTCTTGGGCGAGCAAATCATGGGACCGTTACCAGCAAGCCGAGTGAAGGGAAGCATTCATCCATTTGATCGAGCTGGGCTAGATTTTGCCGGGCCGATATGGATGCATTTCAACACAAGAGGAAAACGGCCAGTCAAGGTCTATTTATGCGTCTTTGTATGTTTCCTGACAAAGGCATGCCATCTCGAAGTGGTGTCGGACCTAAGCGCCAACGCCTTCATAGCTGCGTTAAAGCGATTCTTCGCCAGAAGTGGACTAAGCTCGGAACTGTTTTGCGATAACGCCACAAACTTCGTGGGAGCATCGAATCAACTAAACGGCTTAATGGAAGCTGCCAACAAACGCAAAATTGACGACGAATGCAGTCAACGAGGAGTACAATTTCATTTCATCCCTCCTCGCTCACTTGGAGGACTATGGGAGAGTGCAGTCAAGGTGGCCAAGCAACTTTTGGTCAAATGCACCAACAGCACTGCTCTTAACTATGAAGAGCTGGCTACTGCAGTGGCGCAAGTCGAAGCGGTGATGAATTCCAGGCCTCTACAACCACTTTTTTCGGATCCAAATGACTACGAAGCCTTAACTCCCGGTCACTTTCTTGTGGGACGGCCGATAAACACCATAGTGGAACCAGCCGAAGACGACTTGGTCAAATTATCAATGACTAATCGCTGGAAACGGATTATTCTGGTACACAATCTGTTCTGGAAAAGGTGGTCCGTGGAATATCTCACCGAGCTGCAAAAACGGACAAAGTGGCGAACTGCCGTAAACAACTTGCAGCTGGACGCACTGGTCTTAATCTCAGAAGACAACACACCGCCTGGCCAGTGGCTTCTTGGACGAGTGGAGGAGTTACATCCTGGCAAGGACGGAGCAGTCCGAGTAGCGACTGTGAGAACAAAGACGGGATTATTCAAGCGAAACGTTCATAAGCTCTGCCCTTTGCCATTAGACGGTTGATTGGTTGGAAGGAGCTTCCAAGGCCGGGAATATGTTCACGCCAGTTCTCACCAGTTTTGTATAGAAATCTCTAGTATTTAGAATTTAGTATTATTGCAGCAAATATCCATACTGTTAATCACATTATGTTAATTAATATCGATAAGGTCTGTTAAAAGGCTTTTATCATCGCTAGCTATGCCTAGCTCATTCTGTTTGAAATAAAGCGTTCACTGGAGAAGACGTTCCTTCGCGGATTCATTTTGCTGGA
Organism: Drosophila quinaria; assembly: GCA_035047525.1. NCBI lineage: Eukaryota > Metazoa > Arthropoda > Insecta > Diptera > Drosophilidae > Drosophila > Drosophila quinaria. The sequence goes on along the minus strand of JAWNPO010000253.1, from coordinate 98,418 downwards.
AGGGTTACATTCTTGGGGAATCGGCTTTGGACTCAACAATATACATTTGTTAGTTGCACAACTTTTAACAAAAGTATATTATTCTATAATGGAAAAAATAGTAAAATGAAAAGAAAATACTACATAAGCTTTGTATTGAAATGATGATATTGCATATTAATTACTTAAATTTCTTTATTTTCTTAAGTTTGTTGTTAAACTTAAGGAACTAAGATTAATACGTCATTTTCTTTTTCCACTACAATGTTTATGTACTTCTTAAGTTTTAAAGTAAGGAAATTTCAATATTTAATATGTAATAACCTCAATTCACTATTCAATTTATTTAATATTCTTTATGTTTTACAAAATATTTTCTATTATTAAATAATATACATTTATTGTTTGCACAATTTTCAACAAAAGTGTATTTTATAATAATGGAAAAAGATTAAGTAATACGCACAGAATATTAAATTAACTGTGCAGTAGAATGAGAATATTATATATTAAATATTGCAATTTCCTCAGTTTAAAACTTAAGAAGTACATAAACATTGAAGTGGAATGAGAAACTTACGTACTAATCTTATTTTCTTAAGTTTTGTAATAGAGGAATTGAGGTAACTAATATGTAATTCACTCATTTAAATACAAAGCTTATGTAGTATTTTTTGGCGTTTTACTTTTTTTTATTATTAAATAATATACTATCTTATATATTATCTAATAATATAAATAAATTAGTAATATCCAAAGAATACTAACTAAACTGTGTAGTGGAATGAAGATGTAATGTATTTATTATCTTATTATCTCGAATTTAAAAACATTAAAAGTAAATACATATTTTTTATAGTGTAAAAGTGAAAAGATAATGAACAAACATTTTGATAATGAATATGTACTTGTATTTGTATACTTTCCTTTGGTTATTATTGTTATTTTAGAAGGTACTATGTATTGAATTGCATGACATTTTAAATGTTCATGACATTTTAAATTTTGTAAAACAATCGTGTTTTTATTCCTCAATTATTATCAGGGATCGTAACGATTATGTTAAATGAAAAAAATTTTGAAACAAGAGTAATTTTCTGATTTTTATAAATAAATTGAAAAATAAGTGTCTTTCAAGAAATTTAAATTAATATAAATTAGCAGGTAAAAAAGATTTAAGACATACAAATTGGAAATAATTCAATTTTTCTGACCAATAACTCTTATTTGCTATCCCTGATTACTATTTGAAAAAGGTGGGTATTCAAATATTAAACTTATGTTGCCTTTTTAAAGCGATATAGTTATTAAAAGTATAAGAATATATTTTATATATTATATTCTTTGATCATTTCGGGGTTAATGTCCTTAAAACCCACGCTATATAGATAATCAGTTCCATTCCACCATTCCCCTGTCCCTATAATATATCATTGGCTCAATATTTTAAGGAGTCCTTAAATTAAACAATATATATAACTTGAAGTTTGCATAATTTCCTTGTACTCTTTAAATTGTTTATTATGGGGTCAAGTTCCTGAAAAACAGTTTACATACAATGTAATCGTTGTCATATAATTATATCATTATGTACATTATATTATTTGATCATTTTGGGTTCAATGTCCTGAAATACAACATTTACTAGAAAGCAATTTCATTCCATCGTTTCCATGTCCTCATAATATACCATTTACAATAGAGTCAATCTCAGAAAATGAGTGACCCTGAAATAATCGTTGCCTACAGTAATAATTTCTGTCCCGAAAAAATGCATTCTACATATATACTTTTTCCGAGGTGGCAACTCCACTTGTTTGACCTTAAAATATACTATATATCATAATTATATAACACGATAAAAATAGCTTCGAAATTTAAGGATTATTTCGGGGACGCCAGTCCTCAAAATATGCCCACTATCGAGTGTACCCAAAACTTCAGCTACATAATAAAACTTTTATAACTTTATATTGGAGCAATTTAAAAATTTAAAATAAATTTTGGATAACATATGCGTCATTTACAACCTACTAATATCTGAAAAAGTGCGATTTTTAACTGACCCCAAAATACGCGGTGCGAATACATATATATATATATATTGCATTTCTGCGATCGGTCGGCTGTTTCGTAACCTGCGTCAGCGCCTGCAACTTCGCAGATTTTCTGCGCCTGTCCGGCATAGCGATACTTTTGCGGAGCAGAGTCGAGGCGCTATCGGCAAGGAAAGTGAGGGAGGCATACATTCGAAAAGCATTTAAGCATCATACCAGCGCGTATACCCACAATGGGTATTTCGGCGCCCGGCAGCAGCAGCGAAAGCGAGACACGCAGATTTTCATCTGGGAGAGCGCGGCATTGTCAACACAGCAAAGAAAAGTGCTGCGGGCACAATCAGCTGTTTGGTTGACAATTATTTGCAAGAAAAAGAGTTTGTAAAGGAAAATATTAAATTTAAATTAAATTAAATTTACTTATGTTAATATATAACTAATCAAATCTTAAATGGTTCCATGGATTTAATTCATTGCCCATGTAAGAAGCAGCAGCGATACATCGTTTATATAACCTTACACATATATTCATCAGCACACATACATACATCAACATTTACAACACATCATACATCATTTGTTTCTTCGATGGGCTCAACGAATATGTACCGATGGATACATTTGTGAGTAATTAAAATAAAACATATCAAATCGTGAGTACTACATGCATCGAGTACTACATGTTTGAGTAAATTTAGAATATAAGGTCCATCGCTGAACTAAACAATCCAAATGTCATACAAATTCAAATAAGGAATTAATAAACATTTGTTAAGGGGTAACCACAAAACTAATATTCCTGAGTTACCAAGGTCGGGAGGGTAAAGGGTAGGGGACAAATAACACCCAAGTCACCCTAGCAATGGTTTCTTCTCAATATCGTTTCCGCAATCGCAGTGGGTATAGCCCAAACTCATTAATTTTTGGCCGATTTGGTGGTTGACAGTAAGTGCACTTAATCTTAACTTATCAACAGTGTTTTTATGTAGAAGGAGGAGGAAAAGAACCCACGACAATCCGACGAGCATAGTAACAGAGCGATTCTAGAAGTGCACACCTCCGAATCCTCTATATGCTAGGCAGAAATCTTTCGGTTTCCCAATAGTTCAACACTTCAGGGTCTTGATTGCGGATTGCGCGTTTTCGGAGTCTCCGTTTTTGTGCCAGAAGCTCTCTGACCTCTCTTGTGAGCACTATCCCATAGCTGGTGCCTGCCGGGGGATCAGGATGCGTTAAGGCAGCCACAGCCCTGTAAATGCTTTCTGTGAAGTAATCGACAGCCATATCAATATCATCACCAGAATTTAACTGTGTGTTCAGCTGAATCGAACTCTCCAAATGTTGCTTAAAGGCTAGTTAGTCGGTGTGCAAAATGCTTTCCGTGAAGTAATCGATAGCCATCTCAATATCATCACCAGAATTTAACTCTGTGTTCAGCTGAATAGAACTCTCCAAATGTTGCCAAAAGGCTAGTAAGTCGGTATGCTTGGTGACTAAGCGAGGGCTTGGATTGGCGTTAATACCATCTGTCGCAAAGCTGATGACTAGGGCCAAATGATCGGAGTCCAAATCAGAGCTCTGAGTTATGGTAGCTCGATGATCGGGTATTCCATGATGCAATGCAAAGTCTAAGCAGGAGGTCCTCTGATTGAGCACGTAGGGGTATCTGGTGGGTGATCCAGTTGCGAGGATCTTAGCGCCAGTGGCAGAGATGGCTTCCGCTAGCTCTAGCCCCCTTGGTGAATTGTAAGTGTCGCCCCACAGCCAATGTTGCGCATTCCAGTCACCGCCAATCTTTGGCCGCAAGCACGGAGTGTATCAATGAAATGTCTTTCTTCAATTCTGGTTCTAGGAGCGCAGTAAATAGCACCGAACTCAACGTCAGCCAGGCCTGTGGCTACATTTACTGAAGACATTTGTATACTGCGTGACTAAAAGAGGTCCTTGCCAAAACCGCCCCGCCAACGCTGTTATTATTTTGGGATGGCTTGAAAGCCGGATAGAAGTTATGTATATGGTGGAAATGGCTATTCAAAGTTTTTAAAGAATATAAGTGCTTTTAGGCATGCAATACAAAATATTTCAAAATTCATTAAAAAGGTAACGGGTATCCTATAGTCGGGAGCTCGACTATAGCCTTTCCCACTTGTTGGGACTCGAGGGGTCACGAAAAAACTAAGCTGTTGTTTATGACAAAGCTCGCAAATAACAGTTCACCTTTTTTATACCCGTTACTTATAAAAATAAGTAAAAGGGGATATTGTATTCGTTGCAATGTATGTAATAGGGAGAAGGAAGCATCTCCGACCCTATAAAGTATATATATTCTTGATCAGCATCAACAGCCGAGTCGATATAGCTATGTCCGTCTGTCCGTCTGTGTGAGCGCCTACATCTCAGAGACTATAAGAGCTAGAGCAACCAAATTTGGCACACAGACTTCTTTAGACCCCACGCAGGTCAAGTTTGTTTCAAATTTTTGCCACGCCCCTTTCCGCCTCCGTAAATCGCAAAAAACCATTACAAGCACAGTTTTCAAGATATTAAAATTTTTACTAATTATCGTTAACTACTACTAGTATTATTACCTATCATCCTACTAAATCGTAACAAGAGCGGACAAATCGAAAGGTGGTAATGGCTAATTAATGTTTTTAAAAAATATAAGTGCCTAAAAGCATGCAATAAAAAATATTGAAAAATTCATTAATAAGTAGCGGATATCCTAGAGTCGGGCGCTGAACTATAGCCTTTCCCACTTGTTATACCCGTTACTTATAAAAATAAGTAAAAGGGGATATTGTATTCGTTGCAATGTATGTAACAGGGAGAAGGAAGCATCTCCGACCCTATAAAGTATATATATTCTTGATCAGCATCAACAGCCGAGTCGATATAGCCATGTCCGTCTGTCTGTCTGTCCGTCTGTCTGTCCGTCTGTCCGTCCGTGTGAGCGCCTAGATCTCAGAGACTATAAGAGCTAGAGCAACTAAATTTGGCACACAGACTTCTATAGACCCCACGCATGCCACGCCTTTTTCCGCCTCTGTAAATCGCAAAAAACCACCACACGCACAGTTTTCAAGATATTATAATTTTTTTACTAATTATCGTTAACTACTATTATTACCTATCATCCTACTAAATTGTTACAAGAGCGGTCAAACAGAAAGGTGGTAATGGCTAATTAAAGTTTTTAAAAAATATAAGTGCCTAAAAGCATACAATAAAAAATATTAAAAAATTCATTAAAATAAGTAACGGGTATCCTAGAGTCGGGCGCTCGACTATAGCCTTTCCCACTTGTTTTCTTTGCGATCTATTCACGAAAATAACCGAAAAAAACACGCATGCTTGCTCTTTGTCTGAGCAGAAAAAATCGATTCTCCTTCTTTTATTTTCGGTTGAGTTTTCTCAGTTGAACTAATCTAGCAACTTTTTAGACCACGTACTTTAAAAAAGTACAGTGGTCATATTAACTTTGTCACAAAAAAAAAGTGCGTAACAGGCAGAAGGAGGCGTGGCCGACCCCATAAAGTATATATATTCTTGATCAGCATTAACAGCCGAGTCGATATAGCCATGTCCGTCTGTCCGTCTGTATTGACACCTAGATCTCCAAACTTGGTATGTAGGTTCGTCTTTGTTGCACGCAGATCGAGTTTGATTTAAATTTTGGCCACGCCCCCTTAAACGCCCACAAATTAGAAATATCTTAATTATAAGGACAATTTTAAAGATAGATATTCCTAATTAGGCATAGAAAAATATAATATTATTCTCCATATTTGATGAAAGTTTCATCGCGATCGGACAATAAACAGCGAAGATATTAAACAACTAAATTCTCCTTTATTTGCCATTCCTTATCAGCAACAATAACAACAACAAACAATCATAAATAACTTGAAAACAATTACATTTGACTTTCAGTCCAGTAACAATAAAATCTATAACAAGACAGCTAACTTTCAACAGCGCCTGTGGCGCAATGTGTTGAGTGTCATTTTCAGATCAGTCAGGGGTCCCGGGTTCGAGTTCTGGCGAAGGCAAAAATTTTTTGTTTTTTAATAATTAATTTTTTTTTTTTTGTGTAATTTTGTTATTTTTATATAAATGTTCTATTTACATCCATTTAAAATGTTAATATAATTTATTCATTCAATAAAATTAATTTAATAGCAGATGATCCGCACAGGTTTTTTTTAATGTTATTTAAATTTGAAGAAAATGTTGCTGGAAAAGAATGAATCGTTGTGGTCTTCACATATTTATCCTTTAACAATCTGAGAGTGTGGCCTAGGGTCTAAGTTTCCACTAGTTAATTCGGAAGTCGTGGGTTCAAGTCACAGCATAAGCAAGTTTTTTTTTAAATTTTTCTATTATTTGTTAATGCCAATGTTACTGACATTTTATATTGATCTTATCACTGCGGACGGTAATCCGCGCTAGTGACGAAAGCAGCACGAAGGGTGCGAAGGCGACTAGCATATACATAATGGAAAATTAGCTATGACTGTCCGATCAGGTGGGGTTATATACCGAACGAAAGGTATTAACTTAACTTACAAATGTGCATAGTAAGACTTTTGGAAACTCACTGGCTCGTGAGATAAACAGGTGTAAGTGGGAGGGGAAAAATGCAAATTATTGGAGCTAATGGGGCCGTTGGAGCCATTTTGAATTTTTTTTTAATTTTTTACAATTCTCATTAAATTTTTTAATTTTTTACATTCTCACGCGTCGAATGACATCTCGATCATCGAAATCGGACAACTGGTTCGAAAGATAATTAATTTTGAAATTTTTGGTGCCCTTTTGAAAACGAGATGGAAAGTCAGTCTGTTTGTTTGTGTGTTTGTTTGGATCAAATCGTTGATTTAGCTTAAAAGCTTGAATGAGGACTTGTTTCTGCTCAAAAATCTATAAACGTTTGTTCTACGATTTTTTCGAAAAATCGCTAGTTTAGCGGGAAATCGCTAAAAACCGCTAAAATTAAAACTTATAGCATCCAAACGATATGAGCTACGGACGTGATCTATATTGAAGTTTGAAGGGTTTAAACTTGTTTTCTAAAGTGCATAGGTAAAAAGCAACCGTTGAAATAAAATATTTTTTCCCACATTTTGGCGCTTTTTGAGAAAACGACGCTAACGATTTTAACTTTCAATATGTTGTACTGTGTAAAATTTCGCGTTTTTTGATATATGATAGAAAAAATTTTACCGATGGGTTTGGAAGATATTACTTATACACTACTGCATGTACATATGCAGTATGTACATGTGCATGTAAATCGCCAAAAACTACAGCATCCAAACGATAGAAGCTACAGATGTGATCTATATATCGTTGGAAATGTATTTTGAAGGGCTTTAAGCCTAGCTGTAAACTTTTTTGCTTAAAACACAGGTAAAAAGCTTCAGGTGAAATACGTTTTTTTTCCCCACATTTCGGCGATTTAAGAAATATCTACGTTTCAAATAACTTTTAAATACAGTTGATCTTTCCTAACTCGAACTTCTCTAACTCGAATTTCTCTGTAACTCGAACTAAATGAGTTGCAGTAAAATTAATAATCTTAGGAAAAAGAACTCTATAACTCGAATATCTCCCTAACTCGAACATTTTCTTTGGATAATGGTGATTCTAGTTAGGGAAGTTCGACTGTTTGTTATTTGTTGTAGCAATTCAATTTCGCGTTTTTGACATATAACACATAGCCGTCAAATTTCGTTTGGGCAAGATATTACCTGTTAACTGAATATACCTTTTACCTTTACACTTCTGCATGTACATATGCAGTAGCATGCATACAGCAGCAGCAAAGTGTCATAGCAGCCAGAGTTTGAGAGTGCTACTAGCTTTTGCGCTTGGCATGTGAGTTTGTAAAGGGAACCAGTGTTGCCAGACAGTTTGTTTTAGCTTGTACAAAAAATAAACAAAGTTGATAGAATGAAAAATTTCTGATATCTTATAAAAAAACCTCTTTACGAGGTAAAAGTCTAGTGACGAAAACAGTTATATGCCCCAAAATTTCTGATATCCAATTTTGTGACGAATAATATTAAGTTTGACATAAAAATTATTTTAAAAAAAAATTTTTGCATTCGGCACTGCGCAAAACAGTGAGTTTTATTTGGTATTGTAATATTCAGTAAAACACGTCTGTACTCTGTAGCTGCTCGGGATAGACTGCCTATTTATTACAATCAACATGTTCACATTCAACACACGTGTAGCAACGCCTACTTCACGATACTACATTACTCCTTTCTTTTTTTTTTTTAATGTATGCCCACTTCTCACTTGCCCAGACTGATAACGATCCGGTATTTTCCGGGTTCTTGTCAATCGTCTGACAGAGGCTGTTACTTTCTAATTGTTATGTAAAATCCTGTTACTTTTTAATTGTTATGTAAAATCCTTTCACTACCACTTCCCACTTCATCTCCTTCTTCAACTTCATTTAGCCTTTCATTGCGTTTCTGATCAGAAAATATCCTCATATTCAGAGAGAATATCCTCAGTTGTCACCATCCGCACATCCTCGCGTTCTATTTTTGCCGATGTAGAGCGTCCATTTTGCCAAGAAGATTTGCGCTTAAGACTCTTTCCTTCCTTCTGAAAACAGTTTCTTGAAAAATGATCCCTTCGACCGCAACAATAGCACTCCTTCCCTATTGCATGACATTCTTTATCTGCTGATCTGTGTCCTCTTCCACCACATCGCCCACATGTCCCTTCGAAACTTGTTTCGAACCGTTGTCGTGAATTGAATATCTTATAAAAAAAACCTCTTTACGAGGTGAAAGTCTAGTGACGAAAACAGTTTTATGCCCCAAAATTTCTGATATCCAATTTTGTGACGAATAATATTAAGTTTTACATATAAATTATTTTAAAAAAAATTTTGCATTCGGCACATTGCGCTAAAATGTCTCAATTCTTTATATCTAATAACACTCACTGTTTTGCGCAGTGCCGAATGCAAAAATTTTTTTTAAAATAATTTATATGTAAAACTTAATATTATTCGTCACAAAATTGGATATCAGAAATTTTGGGGCATAAAACTGTTTTCGTCACTAGACTTTCACCTCGTAAAGATGTTTTTTTTATAAGATATCAGTAATTTTTGAATAAGACATCAGAAATTTTTAAATCGCAATATATTTTTAGAGTATAACCTTGTTAAAAGGTGCTTCTTGTTTGTACAAGCTAGAACGAACTGTCTGACAACACTGGTTCCCTTTACAAACACACATGCTGCTATGACACTTTGCTGCTGCTGTCCTATTCCAATTCTAAGTAAAATGTATACATTCAGTTAAGAAGTAATATCGACTAATATTCGACTAAATCATGAAAAGTAACCCTAAATATATACCGATATTACTCTAATCGCAATTATAATATGGTTTTTCTGCCACAAAAAGAATTCACCACTTGCAAGCAGTTTATTTCCGCAATGCGCTGCAAGCAGTGTACATACTGCATATGTACATGCAGAAGTGTAAAGGTAAAAGGTATATTCAGTTGATAGGTAATATCTTGCCCAAACGAATTTTGAGAGATATGTTTTATATGTCAAAAAACGCGGAATTGAATTGTCTACAACATATAATATATTAAAAAGTGATTTAAAGCACAGATTTTTCATAAATCGAAAAAAAGTGTAAAAAAAAACCTTATTTCACCTGTAGCTTTTTACCTGTGTTCTTTAGCAAAAAAGCTTACAGCTATGCTTAAAAGCCCTTCAGAATACCTTTCCAACGATATATAAACCACATCTGTAGCTTCTATAGTTTGGATGCTAAAGGGGTTTTAATTTTAGCGGTTTTTAGCGATTTCCCGCTAAAAAAAAGTCGAAAAAGTCGTAGAACAAACGTTTCTAGATTTTTGATCGGGAACAAGTCCTCATTCAAACTTTAAAGCTAAATCAACGATTTGATCCAAACAAACAAACAAACAAACAGACAGACTGACTTTTCATCTCGTTTTGAGAAGGGCACCAAAAATTTCAAAATTAATTATCTTTTTAACCAGTGATCGGATTTTGATGATCAAGGTGTCATTCGACGCGTATTTTTGATTAAAATAGTAAAAAATTAAAATAAAAATCGAAAAGGCTCCAACGGCCCCATTAGCTCCAATAATTTAAATTTTTCCCCTCCCACTTACACCTGTTTATCTCACGAACCAGGTGAGTTTCCAAAAGTCTTAGTATGCACATTTGTAAGTTTAATTGATACCTTTCAATCGGTATATAACTCGACCTGATCGGACAGTCATAGCAAATTTTCCATTCTTCCTGTGTATATATGCTAGTCGCCTTCGTACCCATCGTGCTGCTATCGTCACTAGCGCGGACTGCCGTCCGCAGTGATTTTGCAAATTTTTTCTTCTCTTGAACCATCATACTTCCTGAAATATTCCTGTTCTTTGAGCGCTGACTCCAGTGACTGAGCCATCCTTATAATTTTCTTCAAGTCGCCGTCTCCCCGTTCTAATACTTTGCGACGCAGTGTATCCGAGTTGCATCCACTAATTATCTGGTCACAAATATTTTCATCTGTTTGCTCTTGAAAATTGCAACGCTCGCCTTGTTCCCGCAACCTCACCAAAAACATATTAAACGGCTCTTTTTCTTTTTGCCGCATTTGACGAAATACGTGACGTTCAAATGCCTGATTTTGTTTGGGCTTAAAGAATTTGTTCAGCCGGTTTACTGCTTTTGTGTATGCATTGCTTTTAAACACATAGCCACTCGCGAAAGGACCTTGAGTCTTGTGTTCTTCTTCATCTTCGGGCAATGAAGAGAAGACTGCTTGTATTTTGGGCCCGGCGTAATGGAGCATCCAGTTCAACTTCTCCGTCCCTTTGTTGAAGTTCATGGCTTTGGCATATATGTCGAAGCCACGCAACCACTTCTTCCACTCAGATGCGCAACCGTCATCCCCAAAATCGAATGGTGCTGGTCCATCTCCGTTTCGCATTTTCTGAAAAAAACACAAAAGGAAATCAATCGCATCCCAACATTTTTTTTTTCTGCAAGCCGTTTTTTCAAAACTGTTATGTAAAACAGCTATGTTGCGCGATGTCTTAGATTCACACAATCTGACCGATATATGTAAAGCATTAACCTGTATAATAGGTACAACATGTTTCCGACTGTTTTAACGATAACATGCAGTATCGACTTATCACTGCTTAAGTGCGCAAGCAAATTATATCTTGCGACTTTCTGCGCAAGCAACCACTTCATTGCGACTTTTTGCGCAAGCAAATTATATCTTGCGACTTTTTGCGCAAGCAACCACTTCATTGCGACTTTTTGCGCAAGCAACTTCTTAATTGCGACGTTTCAACTTACGCGCAAAGCTAATTGCGACTTACAAATTTTCAACAACGCTTTTCAACGTTTCAACTTTTTTTTTTTTTTTTTTCTACAACACTTGCCCAGTTTAGTTTATCCTCGTCGCCAATGTAATATTCAATAAAACACGTCTGTACTCTGTAGCTGCTCGGGATAGACTGCCTATTTATTACAATCAACATGTTCACATTCAACACACGTGTAGCAACGCCTACTTCACGATACTACAGGTATGAAGAATTGAGACATTTTAGCGCAATGTGCCGAGTGCCAAAATTTTTTTTGGTAATGGTCCAAGCTATGCGGCACACCTCCAAACAAAAAAAAAAAATCCAAAATTAGAGCCTGATTTATGATGAATTTAGGTGTAAACATTTTTTCCGGGTCTCTTATAATTTTTTTTTTTTAAATTTTTGAAATTTTAATAAAAATTGAACCACATTTTGTTCACCTGAAAAAGTAGTTGAACGTTTACCAACACTACTTTTTTCATATTCATTTTTAACGTGATTTCCAACTCTGTACAACGGAATCATGTCAAAGATTTGAAGTGTAAGTGTAAGTGTGATATTAAAGGGCCGCAGGCGCGATTTTTTTTTTTTTTTAAATTTTTCACGCTTTACTAACCAGGATTGCATGAGCATCTTCATTGATTATAGCTTCTTTATAGGGGTCATACAATCTACCAATTGCCATAAAGAGCTCATGAACCCTTTCTGCGTGGCTCTTAAATTTCTTTTCAAATTGAAATTTGGCCAGATATCCAATGTAATGCTCGGTTTTTCTTCCAAAACGTGGAATGTGGTCCCGCATATCCCGCCACAATCTCTCGATATTTTGGGTATGAGCACGTGTCTCGGGATCCACGAAATTTTTGGAGTGATTCACCGTCTGGTGAACAAATCCCTCCTCCGACAAGCAGTTATACGCCTTCCAACAGTCGGACATGATGGTACTCCCATCGGCTACTCGCTCCTTAATTATTGCGAGCAATGTCCCTGTATCTCGGTGCTCGACAGGCAAGATGAAAAAGTCGCCACTTTCTCGCTCTATACCTCCGAACACCCATTGTCCTTCAACAACTCGGCCGCAGTTGTGCTTCCTCTTCCCCACTTTGGCCTCGTCAATTTCCACAATCTTTCCTGAACCTCCAATTTGTTGCCGACAATTATTGAGGCTCCAGTCAATGTAGACCTCTCTCAAGAAGCTTTTGAAGTCAATAACTGTTTGACGGCTCCATCCATGCTCTTTTACCAAGCAATTCGTCTCGCCCTTTAAGCGCAGGCAGTCCCAACTCACAAATGAACAAATTCTCGGAATGGTCAACGTTGTTCCCTCGAAGAAGGTGTTCTTTCGCACACTCTCCTGAAAGCTGCATTGAACACTCACACGTTTCTGCTTTCCTTGCTGGCGCATGTGGCGCGCACGGCATCGAAAAAAAAAACATTGTGTCTCCGCGAGATTGAAATGAGCACTGCGCACCACACTTTGGGCAGATGCGATCCTTCCGAATGGCATTATGGTGTCGTAGAAAGCTGAACAACTCACTCTCACTGAGTTGGTCGAACTCCCTTGTACCTACTTCACAGCCTGTGCACGACATTTTAGCAGAATTTAACGCAAATACAAATTACGTACGGATCCCGTTAAAAACGGAGTTGGAAAACACGCCAAAAATTACATGAGGATGAAAGTAGTGTTGGTAAACGTTACATAAAATCGAAAAAAAAAGAACCATGCAAAGCTCAAATCAACCCTGCAAAACTCAAAAGAACATTCAAATAGTTCATTTTGCATAAAAAGAACAAAAAAATAACTCATTTTTATTAAAATTTCAAAATTTTTTTAAAAAAAAACTATAAAAGACCCGGAAACAATGTTCACACCTAAATTCATCATATATCAGGCTCTAATTTTGTATTTTTTTTTTTTTTTTGGAGGTGTTGCATAGCTTGGACCGTTACCTTTTTTTTAAAATAATTTTTATGTCAAACTTAATATTATTCGTCACAAAATTGGATATCAGAAATTTTGGGGCATAAAACTGTTTTCGTCACTAGACTTTTACCTCGTAAAGAGGTTTTTTTTGATAAGATATTAACATTAATTCAAATCATTATTTTGTGTGTTGCATTCAATTATATTATTTTATTTACTTTATGAAATTAATAGTATTTGAATGTTAGCAAAAGTTTGATCTGTTTTGGCGCGTGCTTGCATATGTAGGTGTGTCCACTTAACAGATTTACATACAATCAACAAGAATATGTTAAGCTAGAAACTTCTTTTGTTGTGGCGCGTGCCTACATATGTATGCATGCGTGTACTTAACAGATCTTAGAAGTGCATGTAAGGCTGTCTCGCTCCCTCTAATGCTAAATTCATTGGTCTATTCGCTTTTGTTTTACTTTCTGCTTAATTCGTTTTGTTCCTTTCGTTCGAGCGGGTGTCCAATTTAATTGAGTGATTTGAAAAGTGTTTCTTATTGTGATAAACTGTGTTACAAATATATAGTGAATAGTGCTTAATATAAAATACTACGATTGCATATATTCTCTGCTGTTGATGCTGATAATTATTATACCCGTTACTTATAAAAATAAGTGAAAGGGGATATTGTATTCGTTGCAATGTATGTAACAGGGAGATGGAAGCATCTCCGACCCTATAAAGCATATATATTCTTGATCAGCATCAACAGCCGAGTCGATATAGCCATGTCCGTCTGTCCGTCTGTCTGTCTGTCCGTCTGTCCGTCTGACCGTCCGTGTGAGCGCCTAGATCTCAGAGACTATAAGAGCTAGAGCAACCAAATTTGGCACACAGACTTCTATAGACCCCACGCAGGTCAAGTATGTTTCCGCCTCTGTAAATCGCAAAAAACCACCACCACACGCACAGTTTTCAAGATATTATAATTTTTTTTACTAATTATCGTTAACTGCTATTATTACCTATCATCCTACTAAATCGTAAAAAGAGCGGACAAACAGAAAGGTGGTAATGGCTAATTAAAGTTTTTAAAAAATATAAGTGCCTAAAAGCATGCAATAAAAAATATTAAAAAATTCATTAAAATAAGTAACGGGTATCCTAGAGTCGGGCGCTTGACTATAGCCTTTCCCACTTGTTATTTATTCGGAAAGGCACTTGTTATACTCGTTACTTATAAAAATAAGTAAAAGGGGATATTGTATTCTTTGCAATGTATGTAACAGGGAGAAGGAAGCATCTCCGACCCTATAAAGTATATATATTCTTGATCAGCATCAACAGCCGAGTCGATATAGCCATGTCCGTCTGTCCGTCTGTCTGTCTGTCCGTCTGTCTGTCCGTCTGTCTGTCCGTCTGTCTGTCCGTCCGTGTGAGCGCCTAGATCTCAGAGACTATAAGAGCTAGAGCAACCAAATTTGGCACACAGACTTCTATAGACCCCACGCAGGTCAAGTTTGTTTCAAATTTTCGCCACGCCTTTTTCCGCCTCTGTAAATCGCAAAAAACCACCACACGCACAGTTTTCAAGATATTATAATTTTTTTACTAATTATCATTAACTACTATTATTACCTATCATCCTACTAAATCGTATCAAGAGCGGACAAACAGAAAGGTGGTAATGGCTAATTAAAGTTTTAAAAAATATAAGTGCCTAAAAGCATGCAATAAAAAATATTAAAAAATTCATTAAAATAAGTAACGGGTATCCTAGAGTCGGGCGCTCGACTTTCCCTTTCCCACTTGTTTTCATGTTAAGTCCTTCACAATATTTTCCATATATTTATTCTTAAATAATATAATTAACAAAAGTAATAAAAATAGAAACAAAAACATAATAATTTCATAGAAACAAAAAAAAACAGCAAATGTTAGCTGTCTAGTAATTCTTTGCAAAATGCAAACATTAATCTCTAAAAGGCTATATCTTTTCAACAACACGCTATAATTGGCTAATATTTTGTGTGCCCGCCATTAGCATCCATAACTGCCCTGAGGCGCCACGACATCGACGATATAAGTCCATTAATGTCGTAATATTCCGGAATTTTAAGCCACTCCTCATTTATGGACTTAATTAACTCAAGTTTTGTTTTTGGGCTCCGTTTGGCTACCTTTCTCTTGAGCAAAGCCCACAAATTTTCGATTGGATTGAGATCCGGACTTTGGGCGGGCGTGTCAATAACTTTGCTGCAATTATAAAGCACGTGGCGACACAGCAGCGATTTGTGCTTCGGATCATTGTCCTGGTACAGTTTGTATTTGAGTTTGCTGCTGTTTTCAGGATTAACGAAGCCAAAATTGTGCGCGCTTCTTGACAATTCATTTTTTAATATGTCTAAATAGACCTCCTTTGTCATTATATCGTTAAATATGCGCAGCTCTCCAACGCCTTTGGATGAAATACAGCCCCACACCATGACTGAAAGCTTTCCAAATTTAACAGTGGGTATAATGTTTTTGGCCAGGAGGGCTGTATTTGGTTTCCGCCAAACTTTGCTGGGTCCATCATGATAATACATCATGATCTTGGTCTCGTCACAAAAAATGACGTCATTCCAGTACTCCGGAGATCTGTTAACATTGAATATTGCAAAGTTTAAGCGCTTCTCAATATTCACAGCAGACAGCAATGGCTTCTTCCTAGCTACATATGATGAGTACATGTGGCGATTGAGTACTTTTCTCACAGTTTCATGGCACACGGTCTTCTCGCAGTCTGTTTTGATATCATTCGCCAACTCTCTGAGGCTTGTTTGCGGTTTATTTTCAACAGTTTTAAAAATTTTTGAACAATCCCGCTGAGAGAGCTTTGGTGGTCTGCCTTCAGAACTGTATGATTCCAGTCCGTTTTCTTTTTCTGCCCGGTTAATAATATTATAAACTGTTCTAAGTTTAGTTTGATACATTTCAGCTAACTCTTTTGCTGTTTTTCCTTTCTTAAAATGAAAGTAATCTAATTGAATCAAATTATCCTTTGTGCGTTTGCCAGGCACTGCAAAAATCCTCAATTTAACACAAACGTGCACTGATCCAAAGCAAATTTTTTAAACGGATGAGTGTAAGGAAAACTAAAAAAAACATGTGATCGGTCGTTTTCGCTTTTGTTGTCCCGTTAGTTTTCTATTGTCTTCTTTCAACCAGTGTTTGCATTTTGCAAAGAATTTATTGACAGCGTCATAGATGACGTTGTTTTGTTTTCTTCATTTCTTTGACGTTATACTTGGAATTTAGTTATTTTTTTTTGTCAGAATTATAGCTAATACATATCTTAACCATAATTGAAAAACAAATTTTTCCCAAATAATGCCTTTATTTATATTTTTCATGTTAAAGTTTAAATTGTGTGACTTTTTTCAATTTGCAAAGAATAAGTTGACATACATATATATTAATGTATGTGTGTTTTATTATGTGCTGTCGGTGCTGAAATACACACAGTACATAATTTTTTATAAATAAATAATTAATAGTTACAATTATTCCAATTATTGAGTGTTATTGATCTTTTCTTGTTCGGTGCATTCGGTTACGGTTTTAGCGCATCCAATAATTCGAATAATTATTAATCAACGTGACACGCAAGTCATATTTAATTAATTTTTTTCTTTTCGTATTTTTTTCCTTGTCCCTATTTTATTATTTCTTATTTAAATATATTAGTTAATAACAAAAATGTTGTTATTAACATATGTCAAATTTAATTTAATACATTTATTTATATAACTAACATAATTTTGAAAACTATTTATTTATAAAATTATATAGTTGTAACTATTTATATATTATATAATATAGTTATATATAAATAGTTTTCTAAGCTAATATTTTCGATAACATTATTTAAAAGTTTGTATATATATTAGATTATTTAACATTAATATGTATAATATAATATATAATATATATACATATATATAATATATATTATATATAATATATTACTTACATATAAAAATAAATATTTTATATCCGAACGTACGGGCAACTGAGCAGGAGACAAATACTCAGAATAGGAGACAGAGACGTACAAACGCTATGATTCGGGAGAGGGAAAGGGTGTCTGATAGAGTCCGTAGATCCACACGACGCCAAAATACTACAGTTAGGAATAGCGAGCAAATACGTAACACACAACTTAGAGCAATTCATCGAACTGAACTTGAGATTCGCATTTTAGAAAGTGAGAGAGATAGGGTTTCTAGATCTCAAGTTAGGGACAATCCTGCGAGGAGGATTGTCGAACAAGTGCTCGATTGTTACAACGACAAACAATCGCTGCCGCTATACAAAGAGTAAGCCAAAATAGGAGCATTAGTCAAAATAGGGAAGCAGAAAATCGGCGAAATGCTGAACGATTGAGAGAGAATCGCGCGAATATTTTTGAGGACATAACCCCATTAGAGGCTCAAATAGGTAAATTTAATAAAACCATAAAGTTGGGTCCAAGTCAAGTTTGCCTTTGCTGCAAAGATCTGTGGTTTCCCCACCAAATTAAAAAACTTTCGAGAGCTTTCATTGAAAGTGCCAATGAGTATAGTGAGTCCATTTTAAGCCTGTCAAGCCAGTTTCCCTCTGACAATAACATCTTGTAACGAAGCTTTTCCAGCCGGGGTCTGCGTCTCAGTCCGGCCCGGGTCTGTTTACAGAAAATTTTTAAAACATCTGGGACGACTGGACAGAGCGGCGGGAGCGTCAGCGGGGAAGCTGACGTTCTCGCTCGAAAATCGGCTGAGTTGACCTTGCCGCGAACCCGGGATTGGCCCAGGAGGACGAGGAGGGACTCCCGAGACCCGTTGCGTCGCTCTCCTCGGACCTGCCCTGCCAAGTTTGAGACGCAAATTCGTTTCATACCGGCGGCGTGGAGGGAGCAGCCCAGAAAGGAGAAACCGTATGACGGTATCTCTCCGTCCAAGGATGCCCTCCATGCCGCGCAGATCTGGCCGCCGGGTCAGATCCGTGGACGACGAGACCGTATGACGGTAACTCGGTTCCACAGACCGGACTCCGGTGTCTCCAGGCCCGGTGCGCCGGTGAGGACCCCAGAATAGAAACTATATGATAGTATTCCTATTCCGGGCCACCCCCGACGCACCAAGTCCGGCCAGTTGGGTCGAACTTGCGTCCCCTCCATGGGCTCGCGTCAAGGCCACCTGGGAAATAAAAAAAGAAATAGTTTGTCTACAGGGAACAACAAGAGAAAAACGCATACCATCATCGTTACAAAGCTTTTCCATTTATTAGCCCATGCTGGGGTTTGCTTGCGTTGGAACTTTCACAAATATTTCTCTTATAAGATCTTGCCGCACGGTCAGAAGAAATGATCCCCGTTCCATAGACGGAACCAAGAAAGGGAGAAAGAAAAGCCGCTGGCCAGCTTACCCGCTGCTTGTAAGAAAGCGGAGGTGGTTTGTCGCTGCTCTTCCTCTATACACACGCTTCACGCGCGGTCTTCGCCGCTGCCGGCCGCGGGCCGTGGACAAAGTCGGCGGGTCAACCCTGCACGAAATGTAGGTGTCCCACACCCGCGAGTGTTGCTGCTGGTGGCGCTGCGCTGCGCTGTGTTGTTGCTGGTGGCGGCTGAAAAGCCCGCGCACACACACACTCGCGGGCTGCTGCTTGTCGCGATGCGCGGCGCTGTGGTTTGATTGCTGGCGCTCACGCACACACACGCACAAATGTTGCGGCGGCCGATGATGCAAAAAAAAGATGTTGTTGTAGTGGCTGTTGTTGTCGACTGTTGGCGGCACGATCACTGCTTGCGCACACACACACACGCACACGAGACTGATGCGGCGGTGGCTGGCACAAAAATGTTCGTCGCTCACACTCACACACACACAAATGTTGCGGAGGCCGGTGGTGCACAAAATGTTGTTGTTGTTGTTGCTGCTGTCGGCGTTGGCTGGCACAAAAAGGTTTTTAACGCTCACACACACACACACACGCACAAATGTTGCGGCGTGAAATGAAAATGTTGTTGGTGTTTGCTGCTGCTGCGAACGAGATCCAGTATTACTACTGTAGCTGGGTTTGTCTTTGTTTTTCACGGCGCGAGAGGATCGGATGAAAACATGTCTGTTGCGTTCGAGCCCTTCAGAAAAAGTGAAGCCGGCTGGCGTGGCGGAAATTCCGCCATGTTTTTCCGTTAGTTCACATCTGGAACTAAATGAGTGATCTCGCTTCAGTGTGGGGTTCACGAGAACGAAATATCGAACGCAAAGACCTTCGTGATCGGCTGGTTCAATTGGCGTTGCCAATTGATCCATGTTCCCAGCTGATCCCTTTCTGGTCACTCCAGCGTTGCCAATGTTGACATTGGAAAATACTATGTGTGTTGTGAGGCCATCAGAATGCTGCATCACACTCCCCCTTTACTTCGGGGCGGGAAAAGAAAGGCTGTCGTCATCCTGGGGGGCGGAATGGATCCTTGTAGTGGTTCCCCCAAAGGGGTGTTCTTCGTGAGGCTCCGGTGCTGGTGCGGACAGGTCGCCGGGTCCGGCTGTGGTTTCCCCGAAGGGGTAGGGACGTTGAGATGGCTCGCCATCTTCAAGTGGTCCCCAGGAACTTGGCCCGGTGGAACGGGTTTCCTCAGTCATCTTCGTGTCATGGTCGCTTTCGTCTCTCGGAGCTAGCGTTGTTGGGGCGTCATCTTTGCTGTGCGGATTCCGTTTTCGCTCGCTGGTGCCCCCGGAGGGGTCTTGATAAACATTGCGTGGTGTGCCCGCCTTTGGGTCTTTCTGTGCCTGCGTGAGATTGCCCCCGGAGGAGTCTTGATAAACATTACGTAGTGTGCCCGCCTTTGGGTCTTGGTGTACTAGCTTTCCAGCAGCGTTTCCCTGTTGTGGTTCCCCCGAAGGGGTTTCCGTGATGCTTTGCTTGTGCGGACAGGTCGCCTGGTCCGGCTGTGGTTCGTGCTTCGTGATGCTTCTGTGCGGCTGCGG
Organism: Drosophila quinaria; assembly: GCA_035047525.1. Classification (NCBI taxonomy): domain Eukaryota; kingdom Metazoa; phylum Arthropoda; class Insecta; order Diptera; family Drosophilidae; genus Drosophila; species Drosophila quinaria. Next base: position 78,064 of record JAWNPO010000253.1, on the reverse strand, counting down.
ACAGGTCGCCTGGTCCGGCTGTGGTTCCGCCGAAGGGGTTGTCTTTGTGATGCTTTGCTTGTGCTTCGCTGTGTGCTTGCTCTGGTTCCTGTTGTATTCCCTACTGTGAGCTTCGCTGCGTCCTTCGCGGTGTTCTTTGCTGTTGCTTCTAGAATTAGTCAAAAGAGAGAAATTACTCTGATGTCGGCCTGTCCACCGCCGTCTTCTAGCCGGGATGAAAATCCTGCCTCGCCGTAGTGGCGCGGATGGTTAGATGGCGGCTCGTGGGTCTTCTGTTGAAAAGACGCTGGGATGGCGCATGCCTTTGCCGGCACCGCCATGAATCTCGGTGGTCACTGCTGCGATGACGCATGCCTGGTTGGCACCGCCAGTGGATCTGAGTGGTCACTGCTGGGATGACGCGTGCCTCTGCCGGCACCGCCATGAATCTCGGTGGTCACTGCTGCGATGACGCATGCCTGGTTGGCACCGCCAGTGGATCTGAGTGGTCACTGCTGGGATGACGCGTGCCTCTGCCGGCACCGCCATGAATCTCGGTGGTCACTGCTGCGATGACGCATGCCTGGTTGGCACCGCCAGTGGATCTGAGTGGTCACTGCTGGGATGACGCATGCCTCTGCCGGCACGGCCATGTGTCTCGGTGGTCACTGCTGGGATGGGACGAATATGCTTCACAGAATGCCGCTACATTCCAACCGGGATGGAAATCCTGACTCGCTGTGATGGCGCGGATGGTAACATAGCGGCACACGTGAAGCTCGATGACCTCGTGGTGTCAACTTCCGTTGCTGGGCCGCAGTGCAAGACGGCTGGGATGGCGCACAAAAGTCTAAACCCAAGAACACTTTGTCGACGATAGTTGGCAATACCAGATATGGTATGTTGCGTAATCTTGACAAGTGCCTTGCAGACAATGAAGTGCCCATCCTCCGCCATGCTGACTTTGGCCCCACGTCTTTAAAGCCGTTCCTCTTAGCGTTGGAAAAAACGATCCGATCGCTTTGCTGGTCCCAAACTGACTCTCCTCCTCGATGCCTTGGTTCAAGCCATGAAGGCTGTGGCGATCGCTGTTGACGTCGGCAGAGGCGTTTCGACGCGCTGCACCGCGCAGGAGCCCGCTTGTAGCCGCTGTTCGCTCTTGTGGCGCCAGAGCTAGCTTGTGGCTGCTGCTCGCACACGAGGCGCAGAATTCGCTAGCGTGGAATTCTGCCCGCGCTCGTGGCGACAGAGCCAGCTTGTAGCGCTGCCCGCCCTTGTAGCGACAGAGCTCGCCTGGGGCTCTGCCCGCGGTGCCTTTTGCTGCTCTGCTTCTGCTGTTGCTCTGCTTTTGCTGTTGCTCTGCTTCTGCTGTTGCTCTGCTTCTGCTGTTGCTCTGCTTCTGCTGTTGCTCTGCTTCTGCTGTTGCTCTGCTTCTCGTGGCTCTGCTTACGTTGATGCTCTGCTTGCGTCGCGGCTCTGTTTGCGTCGTGGCTCCGCTTGCGTCGCGGCTCTGCTTACGTTGGTGCTGTGCTTGTCGTTGCAATGCTTACGTTGGTGCTCTGCTTGTAGTGGCTCTGCTCCTCTCTCCTGTTCTTTCGCGATCTGGAAACAGCAACCAAAATCTCCCGCCGTGCGGCGGACTAGCTCTGCTAAGTTTCTGAGCCCGCCGCTACTTGCCATGAAGAGAGAGGAAAAGGAAGACTCTCAGCAAAATGACCTTTAAAAAAAAATAATTTCCCCCTTCAAAAAAAAAAATTCTTGCTTAATATCCCTAAATCAATATGCTCGATTTACAGGGTACAGGGTACAAATGTACATGGGCCCTTAAAATTCTGAGACTGGTGGAAAATTCTGTGCTAGGGAGAATCCCGTGGTTGACTTTTCTGACGGGCTCGGGGATTTATGTATTAACTTGATGCATAATGTAAATATGATGACCCTATAATACCCTGCTTTTTGTAACGATGATTGGCATGCTTTTCAATAATAGGAAAAGAGGAAAAAAAGAAAAAAACATGGCCTGCCGATATCGTTGCTCGAAGTGTCAAAAAATATACCTAATAGGAATTTTTGTTCCAGAAGTCCCTGCTCGGGCGCCATCTGTAACGAAGCTTTTCCAGCCGGGGTCTGCGTCTCAGTCCGGCCCGGGTCTGTTTACAGAAAATTTTTAAAACATCTGGGACGACTGGACAGAGCGGCGGGAGCGTCAGCGGGGAAGCTGACGTTCTCGCTCGAAAATCGGCTGAGTTGACCTTGCCGCGAACCCGGGATTGGCCCAGGAGGACGAGGAGGGACTCCCGAGACCCGTTGCGTCGCTCTCCTCGGACCTGCCCTGCCAAGTTTGAGGCGCAAATTCGTTCCATACCGGCGGCGTGGAGGGAGCAGCCCAGAAAGGAGAAACCGTATGACGGTATCTCTCCGTCCAAGGATGCCCTCCACGCCGCGCAGATCTGGCCGCCGGGTCAGGTCCGTGGACGACGAGACCGTATGACGGTAACTCGGTTCCACAGACCGGACTCCGGTGTCTCCAGGCCCGGTGCGCCGGTGAGGACCCCAGAATAGAAACTATATGATAGTATTCCTATTCCGGGCCATCCCCGACGCACCAGACCGGCCAGTTGGGTCGAACCTGCGTCCCCTCCTTGGGCTCGCGTCAAGGCCACCTGGGAAATAAAAAAAGAAATAGTTTGTCTACAGGGAACAACAAGAGAAAAACGCATACCATCATCGTTACAAAGCTTTTCCATTTATTAGCCCATGCTGGGGTTTGCTTGCGTTGGAACTTTCACAAATATTTCTCTTATAAGATCTTGCCGCACGGTCAGAAGAAATGATCCCCGTTCCATAGACGGAACCAAGAAAGGGAGAAAGAAAAGCCGCTGGCCAGCTTACCCGCTGCTTGTAAGAAAGCGGAGGTGGTTTGTCGCTGCTCTTCCTCTATACACACGCTTCACGCGCGGTCTTCGCCGCTGCCGGCCGCGGGCCGTGGACAAAGTCGGCGGGTCAACCCTGCACGAAATGTAGGTGTCCCACACCCGCGAGTGTTGCTGCTGGTGGCGCTGCGCTGCGCTGTGTTGTTGCTGGTGGCGGCTGAAAAGCCCGCGCACACACACACTCGCGGGCTGCTGCTTGTCGCGATGCGCGGCGCTGTGGTTTGATTGCTGGCGCTCACGCACACACACGCACAAATGTTGCGGCGGCCGATGATGCAAAAAAAAGATGTTGTTGTAGTGGCTGTTGTTGTCGACTGTTGGCGGCACGATCACTGCTTGCGCACACACACACACGCACACGAGACTGATGCGGCGGTGGCTGGCACAAAAATGTTCGTCGCTCACACTCACACACACACAAATGTTGCGGAGGCCGGTGGTGCACAAAATGTTGTTGTTGTTGTTGCTGCTGTCGGCGTTGGCTGGCACAAAAAGGTTTTTAACGCTCACACACACACACACACGCACAAATGTTGCGGCGTGAAATGAAAATGTTGTTGGTGTTTGCTGCTGCTGCGAACGAGATCCAGTATTACTACTGTAGCTGGGTTTGTCTTTGTTTTTCACGGCGCGAGAGGATCGGATGAAAACATGTCTGTTGCGTTCGAGCCCTTCAGAAAAAGTGAAGCCGGCTGGCGTGGCGGAAATTCCGCCATGTTTTTCCGTTAGTTCACATCTGGAACTAAATGAGTGATCTCGCTTCAGTGTGGGGTTCACGAGAACGAAATATCGAACGCAAAGACCTTCGTGATCGGCTGGTTCAATTGGCGTTGCCAATTGATCCATGTTCCCAGCTGATCCCTTTCTGGTCACTCCAGCGTTGCCAATGTTGACATTGGAAAATACTATGTGTGTTGTGAGGCCATCAGAATGCTGCATCACACTCCCCCTTTACTTCGGGGCGGGAAAAGAAAGGCTGTCGTCATCCTGGGGGGCGGAATGGATCCTTGTAGTGGTTCCCCCAAAGGGGTGTTCTTCGTGAGGCTCCGGTGCTGGTGCGGACAGGTCGCCGGGTCCGGCTGTGGTTTCCCCGAAGGGGTAGGGACGTTGAGATGGCTCGCCATCTTCAAGTGGTCCCCAGGAACTTGGCCCGGTGGAACGGGTTTCCTCAGTCATCTTCGTGTCATGGTCGCTTTCGTCTCTCGGAGCTAGCGTTGTTGGGGCGTCATCTTTGCTGTGCGGATTCCGTTTTCGCTCGCTGGTGCCCCCGGAGGGGTCTTGATAAACATTGCGTGGTGTGCCCGCCTTTGGGTCTTTCTGTGCCTGCGTGAGATTGCCCCCGGAGGAGTCTTGATAAACATTACGTAGTGTGCCCGCCTTTGGGTCTTGGTGTACTAGCTTTCCAGCAGCGTTTCCCTGTTGTGGTTCCCCCGAAGGGGTTTCCGTGATGCTTTGCTTGTGCGGACAGGTCGCCTGGTCCGGCTGTGGTTCGTGCTTCGTGATGCTTCTGTGCGGCTGCGGACAGGTCGCCTGGTCCGGCTGTGGTTCCACCGAAGGGGTTGTCTTTGTGATGCTTTGCTTGTGCTTCGCTGTGTGCTTGCTCTGGTTCCTGTTGTATTCCCTACTGTGAGCTTCGCTGCGTCCTTCGCGGTGTTCTTTGCTGTTGCTTCTAGAATTAGTCAAAAGAGAGAAATTACTCTGATGTCGGCCTGTCCACCGCCGTCTTCTAGCCGGGATGAAAATCCTGCCTCGCCGTAGTGGCGCGGATGGTTAGATGGCGGCTCGTGGGTCTTCTGTTGAAAAGACGCTGGGATGGCGCATGCCTTTGCCGGCACCGCCATGAATCTCGGTGGTCACTGCTGCGATGACGCATGCCTGGTTGGCACCGCCAGTGGATCTGAGTGGTCACTGCTGGGATGACGCGTGCCTCTGCCGGCACCGCCATGAATCTCGGTGGTCACTGCTGCGATGACGCATGCCTGGTTGGCACCGCCAGTGGATCTGAGTGGTCACTGCTGGGATGACGCGTGCCTCTGCCGGCACCGCCATGAATCTCGGTGGTCACTGCTGCGATGACGCATGCCTGGTTGGCACCGCCAGTGGATCTGAGTGGTCACTGCTGGGATGACGCATGCCTCTGCCGGCACCGCCATGTGTCTCGGTGGTCACTGCTGGGATGGGACGAATATGCTTCACAGAATGCCGCTACATTCCAACCGGGATGGAAATCCTGACTCGCTGTGATGGCGCGGATGGTAACATAGCGGCACACGTGAAGCTCGATGACCTCGTGGTGTCAACTTCCGTTGCTGGGCCGCAGTGCAAGACGGCTGGGATGGCGCACAAAAGTCTAAACCCAAGAACACTTTGTCGACGATAGTTGGCAATACCAGATATGGTATGTTGCGTAATCTTGACAAGTGCCTTGCAGACAATGAAGTGCCCATCCTCCGCCATGCTGACTTTGGCCCCACGTCTTTAAAGCCGTTCCTCTTAGCGTTGGAAAAAACGATCCGATCGCTTTGCTGGTCCCAAACTGACTCTCCTCCTCGATGCCTTGGTTCAAGCCATGAAGGCTGTGGCGATCGCTGTTGACGTCGGCAGAGGCGTTTCGACGCGCTGCACCGCGCAGGAGCCCGCTTGTAGCCGCTGTTCGCTCTTGTGGCGCCAGAGCTAGCTTGTGGCTGCTGCTCGCACACGAGGCGCAGAATTCGCTAGCGTGGAATTCTGCCCGCGCTCGTGGCGACAGAGCCAGCTTGTAGCGCTGCCCGCCCTTGTAGCGACAGAGCTCGCCTGGGGCTCTGCCCGCGGTGCCTTTTGCTGCTCTGCTTCTGCTGTTGCTCTGCTTTTGCTGTTGCTCTGCTTCTGCTGTTGCTCTGCTTCTGCTGTTGCTCTGCTTCTGCTGTTGCTCTGCTTCTGCTGTTGCTCTGCTTCTGCTGTTGCTCTGCTTCTCGTGGCTCTGCTTACGTTGATGCTCTGCTTGCGTCGCGGCTCTGTTTGCGTCGTGGCTCCGCTTGCGTCGCGGCTCTGCTTACGTTGGTGCTGTGCTTGTCGTTGCAATGCTTACGTTGGTGCTCTGCTTGTAGTGGCTCTGCTTGCGTAGTGGCTCTGCTCCTCTCTCCCGTTCTTTCGCGATCTGGAAACAGCAACCAAAATCTCCCGCCGTGCGGCGGACTAGCTCTGCTAAGTTTCTGAGCCCGCCGCTACTTGCCATGAAGAGAGAGGAAAAGGAAGACTCTCAGCAAAATGACCTTTAAAAAAAAATAATTTCCCCCTTCAAAAAAAAAAATTCTTGCTTAATATCCCTAAATCAATATGCTCGATTTACAGGGTACAGGGTACAAATGTACATGGGCCCTTAAAATTCTGAGACTGGTGGAAAATTCTGTGCTAGGGAGAGTCCCGTGGTTGACTTTTCTGACGGGCTCGGGGATTTATGTATTAACTTGATGCATAATGTAAATATGATGACCCTATAATACCCTGCTTTTTGTAACGATGATTGGCATGCTTTTCAATAATAGGAAAAGAGGAAAAAAAGAAAAAAACATGGCCTGCCGATATCGTTGCTCGAAGTGTCAAAAAATATACCTAATAGGAATTTTTGTTCCAGAAGTCCCTGCTCGGGCGCCATCTGTAACGAAGCTTTTCCAGCCGGGGTCTGCGTCTCAGTCCGGCCCGGGTCTGTTTACAGAAAATTTTTAAAACATCTGGGACGACTGGACAGAGCGGCGGGAGCGTCAGCGGGGAAGCTGACGTTCTCGCTCGAAAATCGGCTGCCGCGAACCCGGGATTGGCCCAGGAGGACGAGGAGGGACTCCCGAGACCCGTTGCGTCGCTCTCCTCGGACCTGCCCTGCCAAGTTTGAGACGCAAATTCGTTCCATACCGGCGGCGTGGAGGGAGCAGCCCAGAAAGGAGAAACCGTATGACGGTATCTCTCCGTCCAAGGATGCCCTCCACGCCGCGCAGATCTGGCCGCCGGGTCAGGTCCGTGGACGACGAGACCGTATGACGGTAACTCGGTTCCACAGACCGGACTCCGGTGTCTCCAGGCCCGGTGCGCCGGTGAGGACCCCAGAATAGAAACTATATGATAGTATTCCTATTCCGGGCCATCCCCGACGCACCAGACCGGCCAGTTGGGTCGAACCTGCGTCCCCTCCTTGGGCTCGCGTCAAGGCCACCTGGGAAATAAAAAAAGAAATAGTTTGTCTACAGGGAACAACAAGAGAAAAACGCATACCATCATCGTTACAAAGCTTTTCCATTTATTAGCCCATGCTGGGGTTTGCTTGCGTTGGAACTTTCACAAATATTTCTCTTATAAGATCTTGCCGCACGGTCAGAAGAAATGATCCCCGTTCCATAGACGGAACCAAGAAAGGGAGAAAGAAAAGCCGCTGGCCAGCTTACCCGCTGCTTGTAAGAAAGCGGAGGTGGTTTGTCGCTGCTCTTCCTCTATACACACGCTTCACGCGCGGTCTTCGCCGCTGCCGGCCGCGGGCCGTGGACAAAGTCGGCGGGTCAACCCTGCACGAAATGTAGGTGTCCCACACCCGCGAGTGTTGCTGCTGGTGGCGCTGCGCTGCGCTGTGTTGTTGCTGGTGGCGGCTGAAAAGCCCGCGCACACACACACTCGCGGGCTGCTGCTTGTCGCGATGCGCGGCGCTGTGGTTTGATTGCTGGCGCTCACGCACACACACGCACAAATGTTGCGGCGGCCGATGATGCAAAAAAAAGATGTTGTTGTAGTGGCTGTTGTTGTCGACTGTTGGCGGCACGATCACTGCTTGCGCACACACACACACGCACACGAGACTGATGCGGCGGTGGCTGGCACAAAAATGTTCGTCGCTCACACTCACACACACACAAATGTTGCGGAGGCCGGTGGTGCACAAAATGTTGTTGTTGTTGTTGCTGCTGTCGGCGTTGGCTGGCACAAAAAGGTTTTTAACGCTCACACACACACACACACACGCACAAATGTTGCGGCGTGAAATGAAAATGTTGTTGGTGTTTGCTGCTGCTGCGAACGAGATCCAGTATTACTACTGTAGCTGGGTTTGTCTTTGTTTTTCACGGCGCGAGAGGATCGGATGAAAACATGTCTGTTGCGTTCGAGCCCGTCAGAAAAAGTGAAGCCGGCTGGCGTGGCGGAAATTCCGCCATGTTTTTCTGTTAGTTCACATCTGGAACTAAATGAGTGATCTCGCTTCAGTGTGGGGTTCACGAGAACGAAATATCGAACGCAAAGAAATTCGTGATCGGCTGGTTCAATTGGCGTTGCCAATTGATCCATGTTCCCAGCTGATCCCTTTCTGGTCACTCCAGCGTTGCCAATGTTGACATTGGAAAATACTATGTGTGTTGTGAGGCCATCAGAATGCTGCCTCACACTCCCCCTTTACTTCGGGTCGGGAAAAGAAAGGCTGTCGTCATCCTGGGGGGCGGAATGGATCCTTGTAGTGGTTCCCCCAAAGGGGTGTTCTTCGTGAGGCTCCGGTGCTGGTGCGGACAGGTCGCCGGGTCCGGCTGTGGTTTCCCCGAAGGGGTAGGGACGTTGAGATGGCTCGCCATCTTCAAGTGGTCCCCAGGAACTTGGCCCGGTGGAACGGGTTTCCTCAGTCATCTTCGTGTCATGGTCGCTTTCGTCTCTCGGAGCTAGCGTTGTTGGGGCGTCATCTTTGCTGTGCGGATTCCGTTTTCGCTCGCTGGTGCCCCCGGAGGGGTCTTGATAAACATTGCGTGGTGTGCCCGCCTTTGGGTCTTTCTGTGCCTGCGTGAGATTGCCCCCGGAGGAGTCTTGATAAACATTACGTGGTGTGCCCGCCTTTGGATCTTGGTGTACTAGCTTTCCAGCAGCGTTTCCCTGTTGTGGTTCCCCCGAAGGGGTTTCCGTGATGCTTTGCTTGTGCGGACAGGTCGCCTGGTCCGGCTGTGGTTCGTGCTTCGTGATGCTTCTGTGCGGCTGCGGACAGGTCGCCTGGTCCGGCTGTGGTTCCCCAGAAGGGGTTGTCTTCGTGAGGCTTCGGTGCTGGTGCGGACAAATCGCCTGGTCCGGCTGTGGTCCCACCGAAGGGGTTGTCTTTGTGATGCTTTGCTTGTGCTTCGCTGTGTGCTTGCTCTGGTTCCTGTTGTATTCCCTACTGTGAGCTTCGCTGCGTCCTTCGCGGTGTTCTTTGCTGTTGCTTCTAGAATTAGTCAAAAGAGAGAAATTACTCTTATGTCGGCCTGTCCACCGCCGTCTTCTAGCCGGGATGAAAATCCTGCCTCGCCGTAGTGGCGCGGATGGTTAGATGGCGGCTCGTGGGTCTTCTGTTGAAAAGACGCTGGGATGGCGCATGCCTCTGCCGGCACCGCCATGAATCTCGGTGGTCACTGCTGCGATGGCGCCTGCCTGGTTGGCACCGCCAGTGGGTCTGGGTGGTCACTGCTGGGATGACGCGTGCTTCTGCCGGCACCGCCATGAATCTCGGTGGTCACTGTTGGGATGACGCGTGCCTCGTTGGCACCCGCCAGTGGATCTGTGGTCACGTGGGATGACGCGTGCCTCTGCCGGCACCGCCACTCCTGCTGGCACCGCCAGTGGATCTCTGTGGTCACTGTTGGGATGACGCGTGCCTGTGCCGGCACGGCCATGTGTCTCGGTGGTCACTGCTGGGATGGGACGAATATGCTTCACAGAATGCCGCTACATTCCAACCGGGATGGAAATCCTGACTCGCTGTGATTGCGCGGATGGTAACATAGCGGCACACGTGAAGCTCGATGACCTCGTGGTGTCAACTTCCGTTGCTGGGCCGCAGTGCAAGACGGCTGGGATGGCGCACAAAAGTCTAAACCCAAGAACACTTTGTCGACGATAGTTGGCAATACCAGATATGGTATGTTGCGTAATCTTGACAAGTGCCTTGCAGACAATGAAGTGCCCATTCTCCGCCATGCTGACTTTGGCCCCACGTCTTTAAAGCCGTTCCTCTTAGCGTTGAAAAAAAACGATCCGATCGCTTTGCTGGTCCCAAACAGACTCCCCTCTTCGAGGCCTTGGTTCAAGCCATGAAGGCTGTGGCGATCGCTGTTGACGTCGGCAGAGGCGTTTCGACGCACTGCACCGCGCAGGAGCCCGCTTGTAGCCGCTGTTCGCTCTTGTGGCGCCAGAGCTAGCTTGTGGCTGCTGCTCGCACGCGAGGCGCTGAATTTGCTAGCGTGGAATTCTGCCCGCGCTCGTGGCGACAGAGCCAGCTTGTAGCGCTGCCCGCCCTTGTAGCGACAGAGCTCGCCTGGGGTTCTGTCCGCAGTGCCTTTTGCTACTCTGCTTCTGCTGTTGCTCTGCTTCTGCTGTTGCTCTGCTTCTGCTGTTGCTCTGCTTCGTTGTCGCTCTGCTTCGTTGCCGCTCTGCTTCGTTGTGATCTGCTTCGTTGTCGCTCTGCTTCGCTGTCGCTCTGCTTACGTTGTGGCTCTGCTTCGTTGTCGCTCTGCTTACGTTGTGGCTCTGCTTCGTTGTCGCTCTACTTCGTTGTCGCTCTGCTTACGTTGTGGCTCTGCACCTCTCTCCCGTTCTCTCGCTATCTGGAAACAGCAACCAAAATCTCCCGCCGTGCGACGGACTAGCTCTGCTAATTTTCTGAGCCTACCGCTACTTGCCATGAAGAGAGAGGAAAAGGAAGACTCTCAGCAAAATGACCTTTAAAAAAAAAAATAATTGCCTCCTTCAAAAAAATTCTTGCTGAATATCACTAAATCAATATGCCCAATTTACAGGGTACAGGGTACAAATGTACATGGGCCATAAAAATTCTGAGACTGGTGGAAAATTCTGTGCTAGGGAAAATCCCGTGGTTGACTTTTCTGACGGGCTCTGGGATTTATGTATTAACTTGATGCATAATGTAAATATGATGACCCTATAATACCCTGCTTTTTGTAACGATGATTGGCATGCTTTTCAATAATAGGAAAAAAGGAAAAAAAGAAAAAAACATGGCCTGCCGATATCGTTGCTCGAAGTGTCAAAAAATATACCTAATAGGAATTTTTGTTCCAGAAGTCCCTGCTCGGGCGCCATCTGTAACGAAGCTTTTCCAGCCGGGGTCTGCGTCTCAGTCCGGCCCGGGTCTGTTTACAGAAAATTTTTAAAACATCTGGGACGACTGGACAGAGCGGCGGGAGCGTCAGCGGGGAAGCTGACGTTCTCGCTCGAAAATCGGCTGCCGCGAACCCGGGATTGGCCCAGGAGGACGAGGAGGGACTCCCGAGACCCGTTGCGTCGCTCTCCTCGGACCTGCCCTGCCAAGTTTGAGACGCAAATTCGTTCCATACCGGCGGCGTGGAGGGAGCAGCCCAGAAAGGAGAAACCGTATGACGGTATCTCTCCGTCCAAGGATGCCCTCCATGCCGCGCAGATCTGGCCGCCGGGTCAGATCCGTGGACGACGAGACCGTATGACGGTAACTCGGTTCCACAGACCGGACTCCGGTGTCTCCAGGCCCGGTGCGCCGGTGAGGACCCCAGAATAGAAACTATATGATAGTATTCCTATTCCGGGCCACCCCCGACGCACCAAGTCCGGCCAGTTGGGTCGAACTTGCGTCCCCTCCATGGGCTCGCGTCAAGGCCACCTGTAATGACCTAGGAAATAAGAAAAGGGAAAAAAATAATAGTTGGGCTACAGGGACCAACAGAACAAAACGCATGCAATCATCGTCACAAAGATTATTTCCATTTATTACCCCATGCTGGGGTTTGCTTGCCTCTTTAAGTTTCACAAAAGATTTCAATATAAAACGCCTGCCGCACTGTTAGAAAAAAATGGTCCCCGTTCCATAGACGGAACCAAGAGGGGAGAAACGAAGACTGCTGGCCAGCTTACCCGCTGTTTTACGACGACGAGACGAAATACCACTGTAGTGGTTCCGCAGGTGGTTGTCGCTGCTCCTCTCGTTGCTCACGCTTCACGCGCGACCTTCGCCGCTGCCGGCCGCGGGCCGTGAACCAAGTCGGCGGGCCAACCCTGCACGAACTGTCGATGTCCCACACCCGCGAGTGTTGCTGCTAGTAGCGCTGCGCGGCGCTGTGTGGTGGCTGGTGGCGGCTAGAAGCCCGCGCACACACACACACTCGGGTGTACCCCAAACGTGGCGGCGCGATTACCGCTCGCGCACGCACACTCACACGCAAATGCGGCGGCGTCCGCTGAGGTACAAATGTTGTCGTTGTTGTTGCTGATGCTGTTGCTGGTTGGCAAAAAAATGCTTCGCGCTCACACACACACGAAAATGTTGAGGCGGCCGCTGCTGCACAAAAAAATATGCACTGTGGTAGCTGGGGGTAACTTTTGAGTTTTACTTTGCGAGAGAAAGATCGAATCTCAGAAAACACGTCCGTTGCGCTCAAGCCCGTCAGAAAAGTGAAGCCGGCTGGCGTGGCGGAAATTCCGCCATGTTTTTCTGTTAGTTCACATCTGGAACTAAATGAGTGATCTCGCTTCAGTGTGGGGTTCACGAGAACGAAATATCGAACGCAAAGACCTTCGTGATCGGCTGGTTCAATTGGCGTTGCCAATTGATCCATGTTCCCAGCTGATCCCTTTCTGGTCACTCCAGCGTTGCCAATGTTGACATTGGAAAATACTATGTGTGTTGTGAGGCCATCAGAATGCTGCCTCACAATCTTTTAATTTTGCAGTACATGTACTAATAATATTAAAGCTCGAAAGAAACCAAAATTTTCCATTATAAACGGCTTAGATTTCCCTGATCTGCCCGAGTGCCTTAAGGGTCTTACTCCTCTAGAAGAAAGACTTATTTCATCACGTCTTCCATTTATGGTCATCAAGTCATTAGGTGTTGATCGACAGAGTGCAATTAAAGGAGCTGTAGTCAATGTCCCCATTCCAGTAAGCAATATCGTGACATCTCTTCCACGAGCATTCCATGAAGCAGAGGTAATACAGCTCCACCTCAAACGTAGGATGGAATATAGTAATGATTACATGACTGAAACCATTAGGCCTTTAAGGATTGCAGAAGCAATTAGGTTTTTAATAAACACTGAACTTTATAGGAAACATAATGTAGTTCTTAATGAACAGTGGATTTCAACTTTTACTTCCGATACTGTTCCCTTTATAGTTTCTCAAGCAGACGTTGAGGCAGTGGAAGAACTCAATCGAGAATTCCAGCAACCGTTTCATCCTGAAGAGGATGTTGAAATGGAGGAGCTCAATCCTGGGGGTCAAGAAACTCTGCTTGAGAATAACATTGGGACTTCTGCCATGCAAAGAATCATAATTGCTCCTGGCGAAGGCCAAAGACCCCTAGATATGATTATGGATGCTGACTCTGAGGGATTAGCATTTCCTACAATATTTGCTGGCAACAAAAGAAAGTCTAGGGAAAGTTTTACAACCATTGTTAGATCTGAGCTTCGTAATTTTGATAGGAGAGGTTGTCGAATTGACAAATTATTTTTTAACTATAAGAAGTTAGAGCTAATGTGTATTAGAAACAGTACTTCGATTTGCTTAAGAAAGCACAGCGCCTCACGCGCTATTTCAGCCTCTGACGCTCTTAACGAAGAGCATATGGACCATCTGATTCGCCACGATGAAGGCTATAGGGTCCTTAAGGGTATTCGCACGTCTCCTGCTCATTGGGAAGCAGAAAAAAAGAAAGTTATGGCCATGATTCGTCAGTTTGGACTGCCTACTTTCTTTATAACTTTGTCGGCTGCTGAAAGTAGATGGTTAGAGCTGCTTGTGCTTTTAAAAAACAATGTGGATAAGCAGGAAGTTACAGAAGAAGGTTGCCTTCTAATGAGAAAGTGCGACTAATCCGTACTGACCCTGTAACCTGTGCACGCTATTTCGTCTATCGGTATAGGCAATTATTTAAGCTTATGAAGAAGCAAGGGGGGGTTTTCGGAGAGCATTTTGTTTTTATGCGCTACTGACGAGTTGAATTCCAGCATAGAGGTTCACCTCATATCCACGGAATGTTTTGGCTGAAAGATGCCCCTCAAGTAGATTTCGACAATAATGCATCTATTCAACCTGTAATAGACTTTATTGATCAATTCGTTACCACAGATGTAACAAATAACGACCTCTCCGAGTATATTAAATACCAAAAGCACAAGCACGGGCACTCATGCATACGTGAAGTGAGAGGAAACTCTATTTGTCGCTTTGGTATTCCATTTTTTCCAATGCCCAGAACTGAAATTTTAAGGCCAATGCCTGAAGAAACTCCTCAAATTTCTCTTCATCGTGAAAATTTAAAAAGAGTTCAGAATTTTTTAAATTTGTCCTTCGATTCGGACACCACAAATCACTTGAGCATATTTGAAAATATTTTATCCCACGATCAAGTGCGCCTCACCTACGAGGACTACATATATGCTATTAGGTCTGCTTTGAAAAAGCCCCAAATTTTCCTGAAGAGAAGTTTCGCAGCAATTAATGTTAATGCATATAATAAACACATTCTAGGAATGCAAAGAGCCAATATGGATATCCAGTTTATATTGGACCCTTATGCATGCTGCAGCTATATAATTAATTATATAAATAAATCCCAAAGAGGCATTTTCAAACTGATGCGTGATGTAATTGAAGAGATTAAGACTGGCAATCTTTCTCTCAAGCAAAGGCTGCAGTATATTGGTCACAAGTTCATTTCCGGCACTGAGATTTCAGCTCAGGAGGCCGCCTACTGCTGTTTAGGTTTGCGATTGTCTGAGACTAGCAACGCAGAAGTTTACATTAATACTTTGTTTTCATTTCACAAAGTCATTGAGTTCAACTCGTCAAAGTAGCGATAATGAGGATGTTTACGAAAATGAAATTGTTGGTGGCTTACCTGTTCCTCTTCTCGATGAAAGTGGGTATGTCAAGGAGAGAACAAAGCCTCGAATTATTCGATTTAGGAGTTTTAATTTAAATATCGATAGGCAAAATTACTTTAAGGAGCTCGTAATGCTATATTTTGCTTGGAGAAATGAAAAGGTAGAACTAGTTCAGAAAAATTGTGAAGAAATTTACGTAGAAACTGAGGGCAATACCGAGGACGAACAATTAGATGGACAGCTAGATGACGAATTTAGGGTTTTAAATTTCCTAAAATAAGTTCTCAACTAAATGTTTTAAATGTAAATGGCAACAATAATCTAAATGACCAAATTGAAGATTCGAATGATACTATGCGAATAATAAAACTTCCACCATGACCACCAATATCATCTGAGAGTTTGTCGAACATTGTTCGATCATTAAATTTAAAGCAAAAGACTTATTTTACTCATGCGCTTCATAATGCCCTCCATAATATAGTTTTCCACGAATTTGTGGGAGGAGGAGCAGGTGTCGGCAAAAGTAGGCTAATTTCAGCACTTTTTCAGTCCCTTTCTCAATTATACTTAGCCAGACCCGGCCGCAACCCAACTACTGCTAAAATTCTTTTGTGTGCTCCCACAGGAAAAGCAGCATTCGGAATTGGAGGTTCTACCCTTCATTCTATGTTTTCACTTAAACTAAATCAATCTTCGTCCTCCTTTAAGAATCTTCGAGACGACTTATTAAATACCCTCCGTTCAAGATTTATTGATCTTAAAGTTTTGATAATTGACGAAATATCAATGGTCGGTGCCAAAATGTTGTCCCATTTGGATTCTCGCCTAAAACAAATTTTAAATAACAGTGACGTACCATTTGGAGGGATTTCTGTTATAATTTTCGGTGATCTTAGACAGCTAAGTCCTGTTGGAGATCGATGGATATTCGATACCACTTCAGAGTTGCATACGGTCCAATATATGGGTCATCTCTGTGGGACTCTTTTAAGTTATTTGAGCTCACAGAGATTATGTGACAGCGAGATGACCAAGCTTTTGCATTTACATTAAACAACATGTAGATCCCAAATTTCCAACGAACGTCAGTTACCAAATGATGCTATTCATTTGTTTTATACAAATAAAGATACGGCAGAGTTAAACTCTATTCCAACTGCTCAACATATTTCAACTGCTCTTGATTTCGTAAAGGGCTTACAACTTACCGACGAAAAGAAAGTACCAAGTACATGATTACGGCCAACATAGATACGGCAGATGGTTTAGTAAATGGAGCCTCCGGAATCCTTATGGATATCAGTTTTAATTCATCCAACTCTCCACAAGTTCTTTGGATAAATTTCATAGATGAAAGTGTAGGATCTAATGCTCGGGCCAAGTGTCCCCATCCTCTAGAGTCTACTTGGACACCAATTCACAAATGTACAAAAAATTTTCAATTTCATTCTAATCAGCAAATAAAGATCGACAGCAAACAATTTCCAATTATTCCGGCAGAAGCTATAACTATTCATAAAAGCCAAGGAGCAACTTACAGTAAAGTGGTTGTTTCTACAACTGTAAGCATAATTCGCGAGGCCTTATACGTAGCTTGCAGTAGAGCCACAAGTGCTGCAGGCCTTTTTATTATTGGTGGATTTATGCCCCCAAAATCGAGCCCCCGCTCAGCAGTAGAGAAAGAGCTTCGAAGTCTGCGGAGCACCAAATTATTAAGTACGCATTATGACTGTCTATTCCACAGCCTTACATTTAATGCATTGTTCCATAATACGCAAAGCTTGCACTGTCACATTAATGATATTTGCTCCGATCAATTAATGCTTCATTCTTCCCTTTTATGTTTCGTTGAGACTTCTATATTTTCAAACGAGACATATGAAATACCTGGGTTTAGCTGTGCAGTTCGTCTACATTGTGAATCATTATCCAACAGATCTCGGCCAAAAAGAGGCATTCTTATTCTTATTAAAAATGAACTATTCGAGAATGTTAGTCTTTGTTCCAGTGGTCGACATTATGCTGATCCTAATAATGTTTCCTCAGCAGTGTTTGAGTTTGCCGTGTTTAAATACAAATCTTTAGGATTCTTAGTTTTATACAGAACTCCAAATTATCCATTGCACTATGGTCCAGAATCCGTTTTTTTGGCATAAAGTCGAAAAATTGAGTCACATGGTTCAAACTTCGCATTTTTTATTGTTATGGCATTAATAATGAGTGAACAAAAAATTGGGCCAGTGTGACCACGCCCACGCTTGCCGCCTCTGCAAACTGATTGATAGTAGATTACTTATTTTTTAAGTACAGTTTTCTTCTTCATCCAATTCAATATTATAAATATCCTCATCGTCATCAGAATAGCACTGCAGATAGTTTTCATTTTCAGCTGTAGACGGAAGATCGAAAAGACTTAATACCTCTTTTGAGAAGGGTTTTTTTTTATTTTTTCTTTCTCTTTCCTTTAGAAAAACACTCGACAATAATGGATCCGAGGAATCTATAGCTCTGAAAAATATATCAGTCATAGTACTGAGCCGACTATTTTTCCTTGAATGCGACAATCTATCTTTCTTGTAAATTTTGTTGCGTGCTTCAGAAGCATTTTCGCCTAAGCATCCTAGTGGAACCAAGCTCGAGTTATTAATCTGGTAACCGTGAACCAATATTTTATGAATTGTTGGTGACATCGGATACCATGGGTAGCTAAGCATATATAATGAAAAAGTTGTTTCACAAAATGAGCGAAATTTTTCCGAATTTATATGATAATTGGAAGAAATGGCGATTAAAATGGTGTGAAATTTATTTAAAAGATCTTCGCTGAAGTTGGTAATAGATGCTAGTAGTTTAGTATTGGCAAAAGCTCTCCTATCCGTATTACCATCATTGCTATTGCCGCTTCCATTCTGCTTTGGCATGCTTATCCGAAGACCCATTTCGTTCCAAAACGTGCCTATATATTACCAAAATGAGAGAAAAGGGGGACGAACGGGGATGAGTTTTTGGTTTGTGGCTAAAGACAACACTCACAAGTACAATCGGGACCAATTAGTTGCTTTCAGCATGGAACAGCTTATTAGTTATATTCCACGAAACACGGAGAACGCATGTTAGTTTTCTAAAAAAATACACATAAATTGGACATTACACAACACTAAATCCCTAAAACTACACATAAAATAACAATATACATTAAAGATTACTTTCCATAATTTAGTTGAATTTTATGAACCAGTTTAACGCGTGTGGCACAACACAAAGCAACCGAATATTTTGGCGCAAATTTCTATTCGGAAATCAGCTGATCGCTAGCTCACTTTTAAAAGCTCTCAAAAAGCTTTGGTGGCGCTTTTAAAGCTTTTAAGTACAATTTTTATATAGTGTAACGAAGCTTTTCCAGCCGGGGTCGGCGTCTCAGTCCGGCCAGGGTTTGTTACAGCAAAATTTGTAATCGTCTGGGACGGCTGGAATGAGCGGCGGGAGCGTCAGAAAATATGCGGACGCTCTCGCTCGAAGATCGGCTGAAACGACCATGTGGTGGGCCCAAGAGTGACCAAGGAGGACGATGAAGAGACTCCCGAGGCCCGTTGCGTCATCCTCATCGTACCTCCTGAGCCCCTCGGTTCGGATTCGGACACAGGATGCCCCTTCCGGCGGCGCTGGGTGATACACCCAGGAATGAGATGCGGATCTGACCAGGATCTCATCCCAGAGGGGTGTCCCAACGTCGCTCAGACCCGGCCGCCTAGTCAGATCCGCGGACAGAAAACGGAACAGACCGATATTCTGCCCCCGGACCGGAGCCAGGTGTTTCCCAGGCCTGGTCCCCGGTGAGGATCCGAGAATAGAAATGGGAACGGACCGAATTTCTATTCCCGGACCATCTCCGGAACACCAGGTCCGGCCGGTCGGCACGATCCTGCGTCTTTCTCCTAGGGCCCGCCAACCGTGACGCGGGTCAACGGTTCCGAGCATAAGATCTCCCCTTTCGGCGGCGCTGGATTATACACCCAGGAATGAGATGCGGATCCGACCAGGATCTCATTCCAGAGGGGTGCCCCAACGTCGCTCGAACCCGACCGCCTGGTCAAATCCGTAGACAGAAAACGGAACAGACCGATATTCCGTCCACGGACCGGAGCCAGGTGTTTCCAGGCCTGATCCCCGGTGAGGATCCAAGAATAGAAAGGGGAACGGACCGGATTTCTATTCCTGGACCATCTCCGGAGCACCAGGTCCGGTCGGGTGGCTCGATCATACGCCCGTCTCCAATGGCCCGCATCAGGCTTCCTGAAATTTACTGAAAAGAAATGAAACGCCTCACTAGGGATTAAAACACTCGCCACTATCATTGCAATAATTTACCCGCCTTTATTGGGTTTTGATTTTACCAAGAATTTATATCATTTAGTCGGCGCCGCACGGCCGGAAGAAACTGGCAGCTGCTCCATAGGCGGAGCCGAGAAAATTGAAGGCAATAGTTCGTTGGCCGGCTTACCCGCTGCTGATCGCTTGTTCGAGGCTTCGCTCTACTGGCTTGTTCCGCAAGTGGCTCCTTGCGTTCTCGTCCGAACACACACTTCACGTGTGGACTTCTCCGCTGCCGGCTGCTAGCCGTAGATTGCTCGGAGGGATTGCCCTTCACGAGACTTTCGAAATATCGTTGGTGCGGCTACACTGGCTGCTACTACTGCCGTGGTTGGTGGCGGCACGGGGAGCGCATGTGCACTTTGAAAAGAAATATCACTGCTGCTGTTGTTGTTGTTGCTGGCACGAGGAGCGCATGTGCACTTTGGAAAAAAAATACCACGGCTACTGTTGTTGTTGGCGTTGGCACGAGTAACGCCTGTGCACTTTGGAAAAAATATCACTGCTGCTGTTGTGGTTGCTGTGATCGTTGCTGTGGTCGTTGCTGTGGTCGTTCCTGTGGTCGTTGTTGTGGTCGTTACCGAAATTCTGCGAGGTGAAATAAAACACGTCCGTTCGCTGTGAGCCCGTCAGAAAAGTGAAGCCGGCTGGCGTGGCGGAAATTCCACCATGTTTTCTCATAGGTTCACCTTGGTGAACGATCACGCTCCAGTTCGTTGTTCCTTAGAACCAGATGAACGAACGAAAAGTTCTTCGTGATCTTCTGGTTCAACTGGCGTTGCCAATTGATCCATGTTCCCAGCTGATCCCTTTCTGGTCACACCAGCGTTGCCAACGTTGACATTGGCAAATACTATGTGTGTTGTGAGGCCAGCAGAATGCTGCCTCACAATAGTATGATGAATTTACTTTAAGATTAAAATAAGAAAACAACGATATATTAACATCGAAAAATCGACTTTATGCCAAAAAAAAACGGATTCTGGACCATAGTGCATTGCCTAAATTTAAAGCAGAATTTGAGGACTTATTTCAGAGATTTTCATTTTTAGATAGGAGTTCCATTATATTAGAAGATTTTAATATGTGCTTACGAGATCTCAGAGGATGTAGTGATAGGATTTATGACTTTTTGTGTAGATTAGGATATGAATCCCTTTTAGATTTGAATTCGTCTACAACCAATTGTGATACACACATTGATTGGGCGATGACAAATATTTCTGTCGGCAGGGCCAACGCACGAACCTTTGAGACAATATATAGTCACCATTGTGGAATTTTAGTCAGTATAGAAAATTGCGAGCATTAGGTATTTTATTACAGCCGTCTTTTTTTAATTCTGAAGCTTTATTATTATTAATACAAAAAAAAAAAAAACCAAAAAAAAATAACTGAAATTATTATTTGTATTTTAATTATTATTTTTATTATAATCATTACTATATTATTTTCATTATTATTATTACTAACATCATTATTATTATATATAAGTGTATATACAATTTTCTGCGTAGATAGCAGAAATACAACATTTTTGGGGAACTTTGGGGTTGCTTTATGCAACTCAAGTCGACTCGGAGGTCCCCAAAAATTTTTTTTGGATAAAGCGACCCCATTACATTTGTAATGGCCTCCCCGTGGTGTTTCCTGGGCTTCGATAAAATTTTCTTTATCAAAAGCTAATTCGAGCGGCGTCAAATTTTTATTGTATGCATAGGAATCTAAGTTTATTATAAATATAATTTAAGATTAACCGGTAATTGCTATTTCTATAAGTACGGGGTCTTTGACAGTCGAGTACGCTCGACTGTAGCACCGCCGACTAGTTCATGTTGAATTTAGACTTTTTACAATTTCGAAAAGTTGACCAATATTTAGTGGCATATTGTCTCCAATGACAGCCTGAATACCCGATACTTCCTGTAAACATAATAAATTCACATACAAAAATTAATATTTATTCAGTGTTAAGCTTCACCACCAATAAAGAATTTAAATTTTCTGCACTTAAGGAATTGCGTTTCTCCGTCAAAATTAAATGAATCGCTGCAAATGCCCTTCCTACCGATACTTGCGTCGCCGGTGTAGCCAGCACAACTTGTGCGAACGCACTCAGGTGTGGTGACTGTAGCTTCTTGTCTCTATAAATATGCAAAATATTATCGGTCAATGGTAAACAACCATTCACTAAATCGAAGTGCTCGATATCAGCATAGATATGTTGAAGTTTTGCGGAAACAGGCTCTTCCTTTGTTGCGGTCAGTGTCTGTACGCCATCCAAATAAGCGGAAAAGAGATAATTTTCCTCGACAGCATATAAATTATTTTCGGATGAGGTCTCCTTCGGCTGATCATTGTTTTTAGCCTCGCATGGTGGCACATTTTGATTTGGGGCATGCACCTTAAATAATTATTAATTATAATCCAGAGAAATTCAAAATAAATTTGGTTTGGTTTGCAAATTTAGCTTAACACAAATTAAGCTTTTGACAAAGACAACAATTACTCAAAATTACAAACAATTAACAGAAATAAGACGGGACCTGAACATACAAAAAAAATAGACTAACTTGCTTAAGCTCCAATAACCGGAATGTAGTTTTCTTCAGATTTTGTTTTGCTAACAATTTTTGGTGGGCAGTTAGTAGGCAGCTCACGCGGGGATCCATACATATAGCAGCGAGCAATGCTTCATTTTCGAGAGTTTCGAATGAAACTCTAATTTTAATCTGCGCCAATAATTTTTTTTATGAAATTTTGGCTGTTTTCGCACTTTAATTTGAGAACCATCTATATAATAAAAAACTCGCTGTAGACTCTTTTCTTGCAACTTTAGGGTAGGCTCGTACGTGTCTTTGAACGCGTCAATATAGGTTTCCATCCAATCCCAATCAACGTCAATGCTAATAAAGGACTGCTCAGAGAGAAACTCTTTTAACTGTAATAATTTTTCTACCATTAAATAGGTAGAGTTCCATCTTGTTACTTCATCGAGCGATGGTATGTTTTTTTTGTGCTTTATTAAGATTCTTCTGCACAAGTTAAATATTTTAATTATTGTATATAAACAATTAACTTAAGAAAAATAAACTTTTACTTACCTATAAGTTTCTGTACGCATTGACTTACACAATTTGCGACAGGTGTTAATTTTTTTATTAATTTCACTAAATTTGTTTATATCATATACTGTAACGAAGCTTTTTCCAGCCGGGGTCAGCGTCTCAGTCCGGCCAGGGTTTGTTACTGAAAAACTTGTAATCATCTGGGACGGCTGGGATGAGCGGCGGGAGCGTCAGAAAATATGCGGACGCTCTCGCTCGAAGATCGGCTGAAACGACCATGTGGTGAACCCAAGAGTGGCCCAGGAGGACGATGAAGGGACTCCCGAGGCCCGTTGCGTCATCCTCATCGCACCTCCTGAACCCCTCGGTTCGGATTTGGACACAGGATGCCCCTTTCCGGCGGCGCTGGGTGATACACCCAGGAATGAGATGCGGATCCGACCAGGATCTTATTCCAGAGGGGTGCCCCAACATCGCTCAGATCCGGCCGCCTGGTCAGATCCGTACACAGAAAACGGAACAGACCGATATTCCGTCCACGGACCGGAGCCAGGTGTCTCCAGGCCTGATCCCCGGTGAGGATCCCAGAATAGAAATGGGAACGGACCGAATTTCTATTCTCGGACCATCTCCGGAGCACCAGGTCCGGTCGGGCGGCTCGATCATGCGCCCGTCCCCAATGGCCCGCATCCGGCTTCCTGAAATTTACTAAAAAAAGGAAATAAAATGCCTCACTAGGGATTAAAAAAAAGAACACTCGCCACCATCATTGCAACAATTTACCCGTCTTTATTGGGTTTTGAATATTAAAGAAAATTCACATGATTAAGTCGGCGCCGCACGGCCGGAAGTAACTGGCCGCTGCTCCATAGGCGAGCCGAGAAAAGTCGAAGACACAAGGCCGCTGGCCGGCTTACCCGCTGCTGGTCGTGTTATAGATGATTCGCTCCTGTTGCGTGCTCCGCAAGTGGCTCCTTGCGTTCCCTTCTGAACTCACACTTCGCGTGTGGTCTTCGCCGCTGCCGGCCGCTGGCCGTGGGTAAAGGCGGAGGGATTGTCCTTCACGCAAGATGTAACACACGCCCGAGAGTGTTGCAGCTGGTCGCGCTGCGCTGCGCTGTGTTGTTGCTGGTGGCGGCTGAAAAGCCCACGCACACACACACACACTCGCGGGCTGCTGCTTGGCGCGCTGCGCTGTGGTTTTGTTGCTGTTGTTTGGTTTGCTGCGAGCCTGCAGAAACGTGCACGCACACACACACAAGGTGCTGCGGCTGGTGGCGCTACGCTACGCTGTGGTTTTGTTGCCGTTGTTGTTTGCTGCAAGTTTGCAGACACGCGCACACACATACACACGAGGTTCTGTGGCGACTGGTGGCGAAAATGTTCTCGTTGTTGTTGATGCTGGTTTTGGTAGCTGGCGGCAAGCCTGCATACGTGCACACACACACACGTGATTCGGTGGCGGCTGGTGACACTAAAATGTTCTCGTTGTTGTTGCTGTTCTTATTAGCGCACACAACACACAAAATTTGGCGGCGGATGGCGCGAAAATGTTCTCGTTGTTGTTGTTGCGGTTTTTGGTCGCTGGCGGCAAACCTGCATACGTGTAAACACACACACGTGATTCTGTGGCGGATGGCTCGAAAAAAAAATGTTCTCGTTGTTGTTGTTGGTAGCTGCGGCGCACGTGGACACTTTGCTGTCGTTTGTTTTTACAAATCGCGAGGTTCTTCGAAACACGTCTGTCTTCTTCGAGCCCGTCAGAAAAGTGACGCTTGCCGGCGTGGCGGAAATGCCGGCTTTTTCCTCTGGTTCTTTTCTATGTACTAAATGATCGAACACGCTCAAATGAGCGGTTCCTTCGAATAACTATCGGATCACAAGAACCGCGACTTGTTCCATGCGCTGGTTCTTTGTGATGAACTGAACGTTTTCGCTTCATGCGATGTTCAAAAGAATAAAAAAAGTCCAAATGAGCGAGCGCGATCCAATGGCTCGCTCATTGGAACATAAACAAAGAAAATATTGTGATGCAGCTGGATGCTGCCTCACAATACACACAATTGAAGTGTGTGTGCAGCTTTTTCATTAAAATGTCACCGCTTGTGTCATCGTCAAAAAGAGACTCTTCCGTTTCATCATTTAAAATTTGAATAGCCTTTATCATGTTTCTGCCGTTATCAGATGTAATGCCGTGTTTAAAATTTTTAATTATAAATATTTAATAACAAACATATTAAAAATATTTCGTAATTATATATTTATTTGAAGATTTGATCAATAGTTATTCCGTAATCACAAAGGATTTCCATGACTTTTTCCTTTATATACACACTATGAAGTAGCTGGATCATTCCTAATGTTTTTACAACTATCTCCGTTTTAGAGAAACTTGAGTGGATTAGTTGTAATTTACACCGAGAATAGCTTTATCCATTCCAGTGGCTTGTCATGACCCAGGCTAGCAAAAAGCTAAAATGGGCGGGAGTACATAGCCAGATTGAAGCTGGCCACACTCTTCCATGCAGTCGTGGGATTTGCTTCCTTCTCTCGGCGGGGAGGGGAACTGCTCGCGGCTAGCAAAAGCAATCGGCTGGGGGAGTTCTTTGCTCTGAGAAGGAGGCTCGACTAAACCATACAAAATTAAAGAAAGAAGAAGAAAAAAAAAGAAAGGCGGGTAAAACAGGTGTCAAAAAACCCAGCAGACGGACTTGATTGGAGACGAAAAAAAAAGGAAGAGGATCTCGTTCGACTTGGATACATAGATGTTGTTGTATCTGGCCTCAAAACCCACCCAACCATGATTCCACGTTGGCCGTTATCATTTTGGGAATCCCTGTCACGAACCTGTGGGTTATTCAAACTTGCATCACCTTCGGGAAAACAAAATTAAAATTTAAGCGAACATTATGTAATGTTTATTAAACATAAAAAAATTCATAACATGATTTCAATATTTTTAGTACAAACTAAAATCGCCTTCTTATTTGGCATTAACAATTTTAGGATTTCCAGAAAAAAAGAAGAAAAAGAAAAACAAAGGAGGTGACCGTCGTGTAAACGAAGGAGTTCGAAATACTCCGTTTTAATCGATAAATTTATCGGAGGAATTAATAATTTGAACGTTTATACGTCAACAATTTCAGGCAAATGGAATAGTAATTGTTTGTCATAGGCACTTACCCTGTATCAAAAAAAAACACAACACCCACCCAACCAAAAACCAAAAAATTTTTTTTTTTTTTCGTCTTTTTTCTTTTTTTTTTCTTTTTTTTTTTTTTTTTTTTTTTATATTTTTTTTTTTTTTTTTTTTTTTTTAAAAAAGGCCCAAACAAAAAAAAAAATATAAAAAAAAAAAAAATGATCAAATAAAATAAAAGGAATTGAATAATAATCAAATAAAAATAAAAACGAAAAAGGAAAAATGTATGAAAATAAAAATTATAAAATGAAAAAAAAAATGAAAACAATAAGTTTTTTTGCGTGTGTGTGAAAGCGAGTGTGTTGATGAAAAATGAATGTGTGTGAAGGTATACACCTTGAATGTGTGTGTATGAAAATAAACGAGTGTGTGTGTTTACAAACTTTGACTGGGTGTGTATGAAAATAAATGAGTGTGTGTGTGTGTTTGAAGGTGTGTGTGTATATAAACTTTGAAGGTGTGTGTGTTAAAATGCGATGTGTGTGTGAAATGCGATGTGCGTGTGATGTCCGATGAGTCGGTGAAATCCTGAGTTTGAGAAAATCCGATGCGTGTTTGAAAGTCAGGTGTCTGCCACAATGTCGGCAACGAAAATTGAAGGTGACGAAAATTGAAGGCAACGATGTATGACGATGTGCGTGTGTGTGTGTGTGACGGTGAATGTGCATACAAGATTGAACTCCAAGATGGATGTATTTTCCCAATGGTGGTTCGCAGATTCAGCACAATCTCCTGCTGACACGCACATCCACGTCGTTGCGTTGCAAAATAACCTACACTTGGCACAAACAAGAAGCACATTAGCACGTGAGGCTAGCCGAACTAAAATATCACTTACGTGCGGATTTTCCCAATAAAATTTGGTTTCCTTGTGCCAGTCTACTTGTTTGCAGCGATTTTTACTAATTTTTCCCACGGATGCAGTGTATTTGATGACTTCCAGTTCAATTTTTCCACCTTGATACATATATGTATGCAAATGCATTGGTCGGAAATGCAATGACAGGAAGCTGAGCTCAAATACAGCTTAGCACAACTCCAGTTCATCATGTTTATACGGCGGTGTATAAATATCGTATGGGCAGTGATACCAATGTCGATGACAAAAATTTTATTTGGCACATAAAATGAAAAGTGCATTTTTGCCCAGAGGTGGTCACTACACCCACAAGACATTTCTAAGCATTGCGCGGGGGAATGTCTTGGAAAGAACACCTCGAAATCATTACTGACGAATGTCTTTGGCATGAAACGTGCCCTGCTCTCGTCCCTGTAAGTCCTCCAACACATAATATGCGCTTCCCACCTTTGCCTTTACCCTGGATTTAATCCACTGGGGACAGAGCTTTGCATTGAATTGTTTTGCGAAGTTGCTCTGGGAAAAATTCCTCCGGAACACTTCTTGGCCGACTTTATACGAGATTTCCCTCGTTCGCAAATTATATTGCTTTGATTGTTGCTCGTGAGCGACAGCTATGTTGTCGCGCAATTGCTTACGCAGCAGTTTCAACAAATCATCTCGGTGCAACACATTTTCCGATTCGTTGAGCATTCCCAATTTATGGAGGAGCTCGTACTGCGTACCATGGGTCATCATGTCGAAACCATAAAGAGCATGATACGGAAAACAACCTATACTTTGGTGAGTTGCATTGCGCAGTGCACAACTAATGGCGTGAATATGTGCATCCCACTCAGAATGGTTGCCCTCCAGGAAAGCCCGAATCCCAGCCACCAATGACCGATTAACTCTTTCGGACGCGTTCGACTGTGGAGAATAAACGGCCGTGTAAATATGTCGTATTCCTAGAGACGTTAGCCACGCATTGAACTCCACCGCTTTGAGTTGCGGACCGTTGTCGCTGACAATAGTCTGTGGAACTCCATACGCGAAGAAAATTTGGTCCTGTAAGAAATTCTGAATTATCGGAGCAGTAAATTTTTTTAAGAGGACATAACCAATGGAATTTGGTCAGATGGTCTAATACAATCAAAAGGCCTATATTTCCTCTCTTACTGCGCGGGTACGGCCCTAAAATGTCTATGTATAAACGCTGCATTGGACGAAAAGAAAAAGTAGCTTTCCCCATTGATGGCTTTAGAGAGATGTTAGGTGCTTTCGTAGTTTTGCACACCTCGCAATTCCGAACATACTCCCGCACTTGCGTCACCATGCCTGGCCAATAGAAGCTCCTACGAATTAGTTCCAGCGTTTTCTCTGTGCCGCCGTGTGCCGTAACAACACTATCATGCGCGCGTTGAATGACGTCTGTCGATAGGCTTTTGGGAATCCAAAGCTTCCACGCGTTTTTGCCACTCTCTTCAGTCCCGTCGCTGTGCTCAGTTCGGATGTACACGTAGCTATCAATGACTTTTACGTCTGGATAATCTTCCGGAGACTGTTCTACAGCCGCGATCAACTGAACATATTCAGCGTCTTGGAAACAAGGAGAATTTAAATCGACCATTGGTGCAATGCTCTCTAGGACTGCTATCTCTTCACAATAAATTCGTGACAAGGCGTCAGGAACCACGTGCTCGCTCCCTCGTCGGTGACTAACTGAAAACTTATAACCTTGCAAGCGCATCGCCCAACGAGCGAGCCTACCCTTCAAGTTGGGTTGCCGCATCAGCCACAGTAAGCTTGCATGATCCGTGATAAGCTCAAATTCCTGCAGCTCCAGGTAGCATCGAAACTTTTCAATCGCCAGAACGGCTGACAGACACTCCCTTTCCGTAACGCTATAATTTCTTTGCGCAGTGTTTAACTTTTTGGACATAAAGGCGACTGGTTTTTCAATATCTTCGTCCGTCAACTGAATTCGAAAAATCAGGATTCTGAAGAATCGGAGCTGTCGTCAGCAAATCTTTAAGTTTGTCAAACGCTTCTTGTGCTGTGTCTGTCCACACGAACTTCTTCTTCGTTGAGAGCAGCTCGGTAATGGGAAACACAACTTCGGCAAAGTTTTGGATAAGCCGCCGGTACCAACCTACTAAGCCAAGAAACCTGCGTGCCTGCTTTAAAGTTTTCGGAGAAGGCCACGATCGAATTGCATCCACTTTGCTTGGATCTGTTGCTATGCCGCTCCTTCCTATCACAAATCCCAGGTACTGCACTTCGGTGACGCAGAATCGGCTTTTTGCAATATTCAAAGTCAAGTTAGCCTTCCGGAACTGCTCGGAGAGTCGCAGCAAAACTGACAGGTGCGTATCAAAATCTTCAGAGACGACACAGACGTCATCCAGATATCCGAATACGCAGTGCTTCAGATCCGCTGGAATCAACTCATCTACCAGCCGACACATCGTCTGCGGAGCATTACACAATCCAAAAGGCATCACCGTAAATTGGTAAAGCGGACGCCCTGGTACTGTGAATGCCGTGATTGCTTTCGCCTCTTCAGTTAGGGGAATCTGCCAAAAAGCATCTTTCAAATCGATCTTAGTGATCAAGTTGGCTTTAGGCAGACGAGCGAAGATGCCGTCAATGCTTGGGAGAGGATAGGCATCTTTCTTCGTGCAATCATTAATTTTACGCGCATCTAGACACAAACGGACTTTTCCGGGCTTCACGACAAGGCGCATGGGCGAACTCCATGGACTAGCGGACCGTTCAATCACCCCTGCAGCTAGCATTCGGTCAATCTCTTTGTACATTAAGTTTTCCACAGCCGGAGAGACCGGATAGAATCGCTGCTTAATCGGCTTTGAGTCCCCAATGTCGATGTCGTGTCTTAGAAGTGGAGTTCGTCCAAGGCCTTGCTCCTCGTAGCTGGGAAACAGACAAATTACCCCATCTAACCGCTTCTTTTGGATTTGGGTCAACGGAAAACTCTCCTCATTGTCTGGCGGTGATTCGACTGTGGAAATGGGAGGATCAATTGCTGAAATGAGACCTGGAACTAATTGAAATGTCTTCCAGAAGTCTATGCCTAACATAACTCTCTTTTCAATGGTCGGAATAACAAAAAATGTGACTGGATGCTTGGCGTTGTTGTATGCCACTTCTACGTTCAAGGTTCCAGTCACCGCCTGACTTCCTCCATCCGCCGTGCGAACTTGAGACGAAATCTTGCGAAATTGCTGAAACGACGACCAGTCTCGGGCAGCTAAATCAGCTCCTATGCAACTAATGTTCGCTCCTGTGTCTAGTAAGCCCTGCTCTGAAAACCCCAGGAATGAAATTGCGGCATAAAGTCGACCGTCTGCGTTGCTATTTACTATACTGGAAATCAGAAGTCTTCGCATGCTTTTGACATTTTGCCAAAACGCACGCATCCGAAGCATGGAACGGCTGGGTTTATTTTCTACCACGGAAACTTCATTAAAAATCCTATTGCGAACTTCCTCGTAGTGCGCCAGTTTGTTTTTTTGGGGGTCCCCACCCCCCCCCCCCCTTTTTCCCCCCTTTTTTTCCCCCCCCCCCCCCCCCCTCCCCCCTGCAAGGGGCTCGGCTTTAAATATTCTTGGCTCCGCAGCCATAGCAAAAGATGTGCCTATCCCTTAAGCACATGTCCCAGGTATGACCCTGTTCATCACAGTTCCAACAAGTGATTACGCGATTGGAGTGCTGGATTGCCGCAACACTATCTGAAACGACCTCCTCGTCCGGTTGTTCAGTACTGTTCAGATCTACTGCAGCTACGGCGCGTTTGAAAAACGGCTTGGGAGCGTTTCCGCCCTTAAGGTAGCGCTTGAAATCGTCTTCCCCTAACAGATTCTCCCGCTGCTGTACCAACTGTCGTAGATGAGCCACACTCTGGTCTGAGTTGAATATACAGCAATGCTTGCCGCAACTCTGGCACCAAGTTACGTTTTAGCTGTTGGATAAGCCGGTACTCATCCAACGGAATTGCCATTCGAGACACCAAGGTAATAACGTCGTCGTACAACGAGTCAAAAGTCTCCCCGTCTCGTTGCTTCCGTGAACGAATCTCTTCGAGAATCAGGTCATCGTCCTTGTTATCTTGATAATGGCTCCTTATGGCCTCACAAAACTCGCTCCACTCAAACTCGGAATGCTCCTTTCGGAACCTCCAGTACCAGTCCCTGGCTTTTCCGACTAATAGGACATGAAGGTTCTTGCATATTATCAAAAAGTCACCCTGCAAGCAATCCTCCGTCAAGGACTTAACTCGATATAAAAACTCTTGCACCGTTTGACCTTTCGGTGCCCCATCAAACTTAACTCCCCAGTTCTGAATCATTTGGGTCACCTTTTCTGGGCTCAAATTCGAAATACTCCGGGATGATGTCCTCGGACTGGATCTTGGAAAATCCATCTTTTGGAAGATTTTATCATAATTCAGTTCAACAGAAGGCCTTGGACTTGGATCAGACATGCGTGGCTGGCGAGAACGAACCTGCCGTGCCGGCCCTGTTCCCCCTGGCTTCTTCCCTCTTCCTGGCCCCTTGCGAACTGGGAAAGTGGCTGCCGCTTGGGCTTCCTCACGCTGCCCCTCGACTTCCTCTTGCTCAGAACCTTCGCCATTCACATCGGGTCTACGCGCACCCTGATAGCGGGTGTTATGTTTACGCGGTATCGTACCCGTTTCCTGCGATACTGGATCTGTCGAAGGAACAGTACGTAAATCGCGAGCGTGTAAAAGAGTTTTGCACACAGGACACTCTTTTCGCACATTCACATATTCTGAAATACACATTGCATGAAACCTATGGTCACATTTCGTTGTAACCAGATTTTGATTTGGAAGTAAATGCTCAAAACACACTTTGCAGGTTCCTTCTGGAACATCTGCATTCGCCAATGCCGCTGGCAAATTTTCTTCACTTCTCATTAGATTCATTTTTAAATATTTGTTGACTGTTTTTTTAAAAGAATTACTTAATTTCATCAGATATATAGTTTTCCCTTCAGTGATGCAAGATGAACCCCCACAAACGTTAAATATTTAAGCCTAGAGAATCCTCGGGATGGGAATTTGGAAAGGAATCGGAAAATATGACGAAACATAAACGATAATAAAGCAGTAGCTTTTACTAGGTCTAGTTTGGGACTTCGCCCTAACTAAGCAAATCCATATAAAAATCTACGCTCCTCGCATTCATATTTCATCCCACGAAAGAATAGGTTTAAGGTTTCCGTAATATTCGATCAGTATTGCAAATTTGTTTTTATAACGGTATCCGACAGCATTTATCCTATTAGAAAATCCAATTATAATTTTTATATGCTGCTGACGAATTGGCTGTGATCGGACAAAATAGCTAGGTGTGCGTTAAAAGAACTGCGGTTGTATTATCGACTTTCGCCAACCATACAATTCCGCGGAACCATTTGCGCCTCATGCAAAAAGGAAAAAAAGAAAAGGACTCGTCGTTTTATGACTCATCTGTCAAAACGCCTGATGACGGTGCAGATTCGGATCGACCAAATTCGTAATTCCTGACAACAAGATCGCAAAGAAACAGAATTAGTCATCGACGGACGGACTACGGACCATAAATGCCTATTTATAGAAACAAAAGAACTCGGACTTTGACCGGACGCTGCGAAATATTTTTTTGTGCCTGCTCGGCCATACCATAATTAAAAATGGACGTCTTCGTGCCCCACGTTGGGCGCCAAATTATGTAATGACCCAGGCTAGCAAAAAGCTAAAATGGGCGGGAGTACATAGCCAGATTGAAGCTGACCACACTCTTCCATGCAGTCGTGGGATTTGCTTCCTTCTCTCGGCGGGGAGGGGAACTGCTCGCGGCTAGCAAAAGCAATCGGCTGGGGGAGTTCTTTGCTCTGAGAAGGAGGCTCGACTACACCATACAAAATTAAAGAAAGAAGAAGAAAAAAAAGAAAGGCGGGTAAGACAGGTGTCAAAAAACCCAGCAGACGGACTTGATTGGAGACGAAAAAAAAAGGAAGAGGATCTCGTTCGACTTGGATACATAGATGTTGTTGTATCTGGCCTCAAAACCCACCCAACCATGATTCCACGTTGGCCGTTATCATTTTGGGAATCCCTGTCACGAACCTGTGGGTTATTCAAACTTGCATCACCTTCGGGAAAACAAAATTAAAATTTAAGCGAACATTATGTAATGTTTATTAAACATAAAAAAATTCATAACATGATTTCAATATTTTTAGTACAAACTAAAATCGCCTTCTTATTTGGCATTAACAATTTTAGGATTTCCAGAAAAAAAGAAGAAAAAGAAAAACAAAGGAGGTGACCGTCGTGTAAACGAAGGAGTTCGAAATACTCCGTTTTAATCGATAAATTTATCGGAGGAATTAATAATTTGAACGTTTATACGTCAACAATTTCAGGCAAATGGAATAGTAATTGTTTGTCATAGGCACTTATCCTGTATCCGAAGGGGCCCCGTCGAAATCAGGCTATATGCTATTGAGGAAAAATAGTAATAACAAACGCACACTTCTAAATGCCCAAGAAAATAGTCGATTAATTTTTTTTTTTTTTTTTTTTTTTTTATAGGGGACTCGAGGGTGTCCTGATTTCTTTTCCTTTTTCTCTTCTGTTTAATTTTATTTATTTATAGTTAACAAATTTTTTTTTTTTTTAAGTATTGTTAAAAAGGGTGGCAATGCCAAATCAAAAGAAAATGATATTAATGAAATAATAAAAAATGATCAAATAAAATGAAAGGAATTGAATAATAATCAAATAAAAATAAAAACGAAAAAGGAAAAATGTATGAAAATAAAAATTATAAAATGAAAAAAAAAAATGAAAACAATAAGTTTTTTTGCGTGTGTGTGAAAGCGAGTGTGTTGATGAAAAATGAATGTGTGTGTGGGTGTGTTTATACACCTTGAATGTGTGTGTATGAAAATAAAGGAGTGTGTGTGTTTACAAACTTTGACTGGGTGTGTATGAAAATAAATGAGTGTGTGTGTGTTTGAAGGTGTGTGTGTATATAAACTTTGAAGGTGTGTGTGTTAAAATGCGATGTGTGTGTGAAATGCGATGTGTGTGTGATGTCCGATGAGTCGGTGAAATCCTGAGTTTGAGAAAATCCGATGCGTGTTTGAAAGTCAGGTGTCTGCCACAATGTCGGCAACGAAAATTGAAGGTGACGAAAATTGAAGGCAACGATGTATGACGATGAGCGTGTGTGTGTGTGTGACGGTGAATGTGCATCCAAGATTGAACTCCAAGATGGATGTATTTTCCCAATGGTGGTTCGCAGATTCAGCACAATCTCCTGCTGACACGCACATCCACGTCGTTGCGTTGCCAAATAACCTACACTTGGCACAAACAAGAAGCACATTAGCACGTGTGGCTAGCCGAACTAAAATATCACTTACGTGCGGATTTTCCCAATAAAATTTGGATTCCTTGTGCCAGTCTACTTGTTTGCAGCGATTTTCACTAATTTTTCCCACGGATGCAGTGTATTTGATGACTTCCAGTTCAATTTTTCCACCTTGATACATATATGTATGCAAATGCATTGGTCGGAAATGCAATGACAGGAAGCTGAGCTCAAATACAGCTTAGCACAACTCCAGTTCATCATGTTTATACGGCGGTGTATAAATATCGTATGGGCAGTGATACCAATGTCGATGACAAAAATTTTATTTGGCACATAAAATGAAAAGTGCATTTTTGCCCAGAGGTGGTCACTACAGGCTACATCAATTTTTAGGGATAAAAGTCTTCCTTTTACAAGTGCTCTTATTTGGTCTTTAATATACTGCTCTCTGATGTTCACATAACTCATTATGTTCCGCGACGTTATTGGGTTCATAGAAAGCGCGCTGTAAATTGGGTTTAGTATCTCACGAAATCTTTTGCTTTCCACAAACATAAATGGCTTTCCGTCTGTGCTCACAATTTTAACTAGCGAAGAAACGATTGCCTCTTCACTTGATTCGTATGAAATTTTTCTTTTTTTTATAACGGGTTCCACTTCAATATAATCGTTGCGCTCAAATTCTTCCACTAATTCAGCATGTTTTGCAGTTTTAAATTTGTTGAGTGCGATCGAAATTAAAAAAATGGTGCACTTTTTTGTTTAGTTCACGGTCGACTGTTATTTGCAAGCTCTGGTTTATGAAAATTCGTGGATAAATGGCGGAGTAATACGCTTTTCAGTGCAAGACCGAAAACTATGTGCAAACAGATTGTTTTGTAAGTGCCCAAATTTTCAAAATAATGACAGCACTACAAAATTTCGGATTGAAGTTAATTCCTATAAGAATTCTGGGGGCAGTAATACTCTTGCAGTTTTGCCTTAGATACTGAACAGTTTACTTTATATAATATAATATAATACAATAGGTTGAATAGTTTGCTACTAACATATAAGCCTCCCAATTAATTCCGACGGATGATACGAATGGGATTTTTATATGATAATGAAAATCAGGAGAATGAGGACAATATTGATGAAATTGTTCACATCTTATGAATAACAGAGCTGCTGCTGCTCAAATTGCTTTTCCCCCTTTCGGGCGAAAATACAGGAGTTAATGATATAAGAAAACTAATCTTTTTTATGACTTTTTTAAAATAATCTTTTACATTTTTTGCATCGCTTCTTCAAAACAAAAGTTGGCAACACTGCGTCGGCTCGTGTCTGTGTGAGAAAAACTGCTTCCAGTTCTGAAAGTTAAAGTTAGATTTGACTAATCAAATTTTAAAGAAATAGTTTATTAAATAAAAAAGAAAGTGCAAAGAAGGTAGAAATAGAATAAAAGTAATCTAAAAATACAAGCATATTTTTGTATTTTATTAGCATACTTCTTTAAAATTTGATTATTCAAATCTAGCTTGCTTTAACGGTCAGAAAGGGCAA
This sequence comes from Drosophila quinaria, assembly GCA_035047525.1. Classification (NCBI taxonomy): domain Eukaryota; kingdom Metazoa; phylum Arthropoda; class Insecta; order Diptera; family Drosophilidae; genus Drosophila; species Drosophila quinaria. The sequence goes on along the minus strand of JAWNPO010000253.1, from coordinate 42,867 downwards.
CCGATAACGATTCGATAAACGTGCCCATCACTGCTGTATATTTACAGCTTGCTTACCAACACTTTATTCAGACCTGAAAATTTGTGTTTGCTTATCAGCTTTGAAATTGCTGTCATCGCTTGAACGTCACTGAAGTCTTATTAACTTAGATATAAATGCTAGCAGCCTCAGTTGTGTTTTGCAACTCGTTCCGAAAGGTTCTCCCATTGCTCTTTATTTATATTTGCATTATTTTTTTTATATTTACCTATTTTCATTAAAGGCCTGTCTCCAGCACCGCGAAATTTTTATGTTAGGAATTTGCTATTTATTTCGTGTGTGTGGGACATAAATAAAACAGCTGTGCTTTTTATACAGCGCCAATTTTGAAAGTTCAACCAATGTAAAAAAAAATAAAAAAATGAACTCTGACGATAAAGTGATTGTGTTGGTGGCGGAATATATTGTTGCAAAAACCGTTTCATCTCACTTTTTGGTTTTGCGCACAGTTTTTTTTTAAATTTTTTCAATCGACACTAGCGAAATAATTGTCGACAATATATTCCTGAGCTGTGCATCAGCTGTTCTCTCAGTCCACACACGCAGTCGATAGGTCAATTATCGATATTTATTTGTGGATTTCGTTAAGGTTGCTGGATACTCAAGCAACGAAATCATAAACGAAAAGTTTCGGCCACAGTTTTTTTTATATGAAGTTTGACAGTTATTTTTATTTTCCGCGGTGCTGGATACTATGCTTAAACATGAAAAAGAAAAATACACACTTTCACCGAGAAGTTTTTAGCACACAATTTTTATGGTTGAAACGCGGAAACGCAATGCACGCAGTTTTTGAGGAGTATCACAGCACCGAGAATTTCGTGGCTCACAGCGCGAAAAGTTTAGGGATTTGTGTCTATCTAAGAACGGAATTACAGGCGGCTATTAAGGCATCGTGTCGCCGATACCCTGTTACGCAATTTGTGGCAGTATGGACTTGAATGCCAGTTGTTGGCGAGAGTTCCGTACCCAGCAAGCCATCGGAGTCCGCACGGTGCTCCATTAGGGCTCCCTGTACGGTGCCCTTACTCTCATAGGGAAGCTCCGAAAAAGAGCATATCCAACGGGGAAAACTGCCTTTACGATAGATATGAAAAAATTAGTGATTTCGGAGTGGTAGACAAAAAAGTTTTTCATACTAAGACTTGATTTTCAACTGATCGTTCAAATAGCAGCTGTTGTGTAAGTTAAGGAGTTGACCGAACCGTTCAGGAAATAGACTAGACTTTTATCTTTGATTCGAGATTCGAACCGTCTTCATTTATTACCAAAATTCAACTAACTCTAAAGAAAAAAATGATTTATAATTACAACTAGCCCTAAGCCCTAAAAGTGCAGAATCAGCGTTCCCACGGTGGCGCAAGTGATCTTGCCCAATATCGGTCAACGACACTGCTGTTGCGCTTCCGCTGTGCCACTTAAGCAACAGTTTGGCAACTCGTGTTAACTCCTCCCTCCTTTAAGTGAAGGACGTCCTCGGTCTTCTTTAAAGCATCAATGACGGATTGGAGATCATGTTGGTGTTGGTTTCTCCGATGTTTTCTGCACAGCTTGAGTGCAACGTAGCAGAGGACCAAAAGCATAGTTGCGGCCAGTCCGGATAAAATAGGCCGTTTTGAAAGTCCCTCTTCCATCTGGACGATGTACCGAAGGTTTTCCATACTCAGCTTCTGAAGGTAAGGCAGGCTCAGTATTTCGAGGTGGCTTGTCACATTAAGGAGTGCTGATGAAGACGGGCCAGCAGATTTCCTCATGAAGTTTTTCAGGTTTGAGCCATTGACTCTTATTTCCTTGTCAAAGGTGAGGAGAAATGTTCCAGATACCGTTTGCTCGTCGACCGTGGCTGTTTCCTCGTTGATGATAATATCACATTCGTCGATTATTGTCATTGAATCGAGATGGCTGGGGCGAGTGGTACAATGTGCGGTACCACCTGAGGGGAGTTGTTGTGCGCATGTTGAGTAGGGCAACTTTCTGCAGAAGGTGGTGGTGAGCGTAGCGCTGCAATTTCCAATCGGTACCACCTTGTTACCGCAGTCAGCTATGTTGTTGTCTTCGCCGAAGTTAAGAATAGTGCCGTTGTGTTGGACAGGATAGATTGTTATTTTATTACATTCTAAAATAGGTCTAGGATATTTTATAATAAAGTGCAAAAAATGATTACTTAATAATACTTTAATTTGTGCAACTTCCATTAAGTCTGTAATAGTAATATTGGTAGAGTGTTCATTGATTATATCTTTTAAGTCGTCTGAATCCAAAATCGCAGGGGTTATTATTCCAATTTTGGAGAGAGTGACTGATAACATAAGAGCTTCGATTTCTGCTAATATAATTCTATTTCTTGAAAGGTATGTTTCGTATAAGTGTTCTGTGTTAATTTGTTTTTTCTGTGTGTTTTTTTTATCAAAATGTTAATGCTGTCAGTTAATTGATTTATCTGCTGTTGAGTTTTTGGGTTATAGAAATTTGTCTATTTTCTGATTCTACAAGCTGTTTTTCAGTGAACTTAAGCTCATCAAAATTAGGTTAATGCTTCTAGCATGACGATGATGAACTTCTATTGTAGCTAAAAGCGTCCGTACGTGTCGTATTTCCGAGTCCAGTAATTGTCTCATGTAATTTAAGTTTATCTCAAATTGTCCTTGTGGACCACCCTCCCATTTTTGAATTTTTTGCTGCCTTGCCTGCTTGCTAGCTCGATTTAAGCCACGGCCAACGGCAAAGGGATGTCCACGACGTGCAACATTTCGAATGTACGGCGCCAATTCAACATTGTTTTGATTGCTCATGTTGCCAATGCTGCTGCTGCGACTTCGGTTTCCTCTACTCAGGCTGCTACTGCGGCTCGAGTCTTGCTCGGCAAGGGAATGTTGCTGTGTGGTGCAGGTTCTACGTCCTGTGGCACGCATCACATCATTCGCATAATACATTTGAGCAATGTCATCATTTAGTTTGTCCAGCTCACTGCGTTTCGCCTTGCGCTTTGGTGGAGGCGGCGCTAGAGGTGCAGTGCTTGTAGAGTCAGCATGAGGAATAGATGTTGAAGGTTCAGTTGCAGTGGGTGCCGGTAAATCAGTTGTTGGATGAGCCACATCTACTGTGTTGACACTATTGTCACTCTCAACACGCTGACGCTTCTCCAGCAACGCTGCATCCGCACACTTACTGGCGACAGGTGTACCTCTTTTGCGTTTAGCCGCAGCTGTTGCATTTGATTTGGTGGATGTGGCTGCTGATGTGGGTTTTAATGCGGATAACTGAAAGACATTCCTATACAGCTCCGTTTCATTGAGCGTTAGACCGTTTATATATATTATAATATTGTGCGTGGATATACTGCAATTATCATTTGATTTCTCAAACATTACAGCCAGATTCTTGTTTAAACGCTTTTCTTGTGTCGTCTCTGGCTCCAAAATTGATGTAAACAAATCTACTTGGAACAAATTAAATGATTAAGATTGCCAACCGCAAAATTTTTATTTTTTTCTTTGATTTTTTTTAAAAAAAACATGGGTCCGTCGAATATGGGCAACCTTGTATATGTGGCGGTGGTGGCACTGGTGATGGTGGTGCCTGTGGTTGCAGCCCCACAATTGTTTGTCCGGGCTTTGGCGGGGATAAAGTGCTATTGAGATAGCTAGTATTGCGATCACGTGGATCATTACAATTGGATGCCAAGGGCGAGGTATGAAAAGTAGCTGTTGCAGCTATTTTGCTGGCAGTGTTGTTGTCATTGGTGCCACTCAATGCCGCCAATTTCTTGCGTGCCTCTTGAAACGATGGTGACTTTAATTTAACCTCATCGGGCAAACAATCCGTTGTTATAACTGCTGGTGGTGATGGATTGCAGCGACGTTTTTTTTGATTTTTTTAAAAAAAAACATGGGTCCTTCGAATATGGGCAACCCTGTATATGCGGCGGTGGTGGCACTGGTGATGGTGGTTCCTGTGGTTGCAGCCCCACAATTGTTTGTCCGGGCTTTGGCGGGGATAAAGTGCTATTGAGATAGCTAGTATTGCGATCACGTGGATCATTACAATTGAATGCCAAGGGCGAGGTATGAAAAGTAGCTGTTGCAGCTATTTTGCTGGCAGTGTTGTTGTCATTGGTGCCACTCAATGCCGCCAATTTCTTGCGTGCCTCTTGAAACGATGGTGACTTTAATTTAACCTCATCGGGCAAACAATCCGTTGTTATAACTGCTGGTGGTGATGGATTGCAGCGACGTTTTCTTTGATTTTTTTAAAAAAAACATTGGTCCGTCGAATATGGGCAACCCTGTACACTACCTTGTGGGACGCCTGCACCAATTGGACGAATCGACGACTTCACTCCATCGACGACAACTCTAAAGCTTCTGTCCTTTAAGAAGCTACGAATTAGTTGGAATAGCTGCGGGGCTCTTCAGCTTGAAAATACTTTTTCTCCTCCATGGCATTTAGAGCTAAGTTAACTACACGATGCAGTTGCTCCGGAGTACCGTGATTTTGTCTGAAACCGAACTGCCACTTCGGGATTCTATTCTTTACTGCTTCGTGTCGCAAGATCCTAGTCAAGATTACTCTTTCAGTCATCTTCCCCAATGCCGAGAGGAGACTAATTGGCCTGTATCCGTCCACCTCATTGTGCTGCTTTTCTGGATTTGGGACCATGGTGATAAGCGCAGTCTTCAAGCAGTTGGGAAAGTGGCCCAGTGTTAATATTCTGTTCAGCAACAGCACTATGAAAAGGATAGCTTTCTTCGGCAGTAGCTTTAAAGTTCTGTTGTCCAGAATGTCTTCTCCAGGGGCTTTTTTGACTTTAAGCTTCTTAAAAAACTCCGACACTTCTTGAAATGTCACCGGACAGGTTGGCAGGCACATCTGGAACGGCATCTGAAGTGTTAGCTCGACAGCCCTTCGTGTGGTCGCTGTTGTGAAGTTAAACGGCTTGAATCTCTCCTCTAAGCTATCTGCAAATATTTTAGCATTTTCTTCATTGGAGTAGCACCATCCGCCTGCAGGATGTTTAATTGGGGACTTTGGGAGGACGACGCTTTTGAAACGGCTTGTCAGCTTCCAGAGTGTATATTTGGAGGATGCATCCGGGCCAGCGCTTTCCAATAAGTCATTAATTTGGCTCTGTTTAGCTTTTGCGAGAACTTTTTTGAGTCGATTGGCCAGTCTCACGTATATTTGTTGGACTCGAATGTCACCCGTTCTCACATACTCTTTTCTTACTCTTCTTTTTAGACGTAAGAGTGCAATTGCGCTAGGGGGCAATACAACACTTTGGCGTTGAGAGAATTGTCTTGGCCGGAAAGCAGAGGATGCAGCCACTTTTATATCATTTATAAAGATAAAAATTGCTTCTTCTATTTCTTCTGTGCTGTTTATCTGTGTGTTTAGATTTATTCTTCTATCTAGTACAGCTTGGAACTCTTCAACACAAGAGCCATGTGGGAGAATAAACTGTCTCTTGGGTTTAATCTGCGGCGCGTGATGTAGTGTTGCAACAACTGGCAGATGATCCGAGGAGAGCTCATATCTCATTTCGGCCGTAAGCCTGTTTAATGTAATCCCATTGACAATAAAGAAGTCTAAAGCTGAAGGTGTTAGCCGAGTGTTGTAGGAGTAAAAACTTGGCTCTCCCGTCGCAAGAATCTGACATCCACAGCTGGTAATAGCTTCTTGCAGACGTTTGCCTCGAGTGCACGATCTTATGTGCCCCACCATGGATGCTTTGCATTAAAATCCCCTCCTGCAACGGATCTGTTGCCTAAGGATGCAAGTAACTGCTCAAAATCAGATTTACTCCAGGGCTCATTGGGAGGTAAATATATGGATGAGATTCTGATGTATCCATTATTGGTCAGCACACTCACACAAGCAACTTGCATACTCAAGGTTGAAACTGGTATAACTTGAAAGTGGGCAATACTGGAACGAATGATAACAGCTGCACCATCTTTAATGCCTATTAATTGAATTGTTCCAGTGTTCCTCAGCTGTGTCGTGTTTTGCTACCTTGTTGCTTTTATATGTTGAAATACCTGTAAAAAAATAAAATAGTAATTTAAACATTGTTAAAACTAAATACCAATCCGAAATTATACTCACCTGAATTGAAATGTCCGGTTGATTATTTAATGCAGGGGGGAGGGGGAAATATGGATGCCGACACAGATTGAGTTAGGTCCAGTTTGGTGGACCAATAGAGGAATATGGAGGAAAGGTGTCCGTCCCAGGCAGGGCGGGTCGGGTCCGGAACCGGGATCCTGTTTGGACGAGAGGTGGATCAGTGTTCATTATTGTTGATTTTGTTGAGTTTTACTTACCTTTTGTAGATTGTTTTGTTGATGGCTGTAAAGTTTTTCCTGTAGTGTTGTAAAGTCCGTTTCGTTACAGCTGTTGTGTGTATCGATGGAGTTATCGATTGCTACGGACTGCGAGCCAGGGATGGGACTCTCCCTGAGTACCGATGAGCCAGCCGGCGCGGCCCAATGAGAAAAAGCTGTTCGTTACAATATACCTGTTCCGAAGAACTTGTGGGATGGTTCGGAGGGGGCTCAGCTGAGGCCACCAGGCGGGTCGCGGGTTGCGGATAGCAAACGGCCACCCCTTGGAGAGGTTAGTTGCGAATAGCGAGTTCACCTCGTAATAAGCAGTCCCGGACAAACAACGGGTACGATGCAGAACATCGTACTGACAAGGCGTTTGTGTTGCCGCCTTCAAAGCATAGCCTCACACACCCCTCTCCTCCATAATTACCTACCCTCTCCCACATCTCATCCCGGGCCGGACTAAGAGTGTCACTCGTACCGTGCCGAGAGTCAGCCTAGCTGAGGGCCCGGGTTAAAAACTAGCTCAGTCGCTAAAGGTGGGCTCAGGCAAGTGGCGACCGCCTGTTCTAATCGGCAGTCCTAGACAGGGCACCGGCTCACAAAAGGTCGAGCAGCACGCTGACACCGCCTATCGACACCCCTAAAAGGGTGCGCGCGGCGGGACCAGCTGCCACTCGAAAGCCTGAAGTGGCCACACCTGTCAAGGCAGTACAAGAGGATGCCTTAGTAGCGGGACAGCAGGAAGCTCTAGATGGGCGCCCTAGCACATCCTTAGCAGCAGCAGCAGCCAGGATGTCCACCTCCTCAGCGCCCACTGCACCTCGCGCGACCTATGCGTCTGTCGCGAAAAAGGTTAAAGTGGCCGTGTTACCTGTGGACTATCCCCGGGTAAGCCTCAGCCATGGGGACTTGTCTGCGCTCGAGGAGGCCCTCCTGGATGAAGTCATACTGACAGGATGGGACACTGCCGTCTCTTTCACTGGCATTCATTTCCGGGTGGGCCACCTGGTAATTGACTGCACAGATGAAAATTCGGCAGACTGGCTGATGACTGTAGCGTCGAGACTAGTCATGGAAGGGTTTACCCCTTGACAGTAGGATGGGGGATGACATTCCGTCACCCCATAATATCACCATCTACTGCCCGAGAAGTGCGACTCGGGAAACAAACGACTTGCTGGCTTTGCTGAGCAACCAAAACAAGATCGACACCGACGCATGGAGGATCATCTCAAGGAGGAAGGATGGAGGAGGAGCCCTGTTAATGCTAGGCACTGACGAGGCATCCAAGGACGACATTGTATCGAGAGGCCACCAACTCTTCTTCCGCTTCGGGACAATACCCGTAAGCGGACTGAAGAAAGGGGCAGAGAAGGTTGGCACGGCGGAATCTCCCCCACCAGCCAAGCACGAAGAAGCCGTTGTGGAGAATCCCCCTCCGGCTGAAAGTAGCCTATCTCCTGCAGCTGTTAGCGAGTCCAGGGTTCGTCAGGCGGATCCTACCAATCCGTTGGAGGATCTGGCTGAGGATGAAGACCTGGCGGATCTAACACTGGTCCCTGCTATGGCTGCGGAGATAGGGGAGCAAATGGCCATGTCGTCCCAGGAGCTCTCGGATGAACTGGAAGCAGCGGAAGTCACACTGACGGCACGCTATGACGAGGAAGATTCCATGCCCCCCTCGTCATGTGACATGGAGCCGATATTATAGTGCGATGACAAAAGTCATCGGCACTAAGCTAGCCCAGGTAAACATCCACCGTGCAAAATCTTAGCCAGGATGTTCACCAACCAACACCTTGGGCTAGCTCTGGTATAGGAGCCATGGTTCAACGATGGCATCAAGGGCCTGTACACAGCGGACTCCAAAGTAATTTGGGATCAAAGGGACCCAGTACATAGAACATGTACTATGGTAAGAAAATGTATTAACTATACTATTCCTTAGCAGGGACTGCGTACCTATAGCAGTGCAGATGGTGGGACATGCCCGTACCATTATAGTGGCCTCAGCGTACTTCGCGGGAGATGGAGCCTGTCAGCCACCAGAAGTCGTTGGGCTGGTAGCACACTGCACCAAGTAAAAGCTTCCCCTCATCATCGGGTGCGATGGGCTGGTAGCACACTGCACCAAGTAAAAGCTCCCCCTCATCATCGGGTGCGATGCCAACGCACATCACGAGATTTGGGGAAGCACGGGCACAAACGCGAGAGGTGAGTACCTTCTTGACTTTGTATTCAGATATAATTTAGAAATTGGTAATGTCGGAACCACACCGACATTCGTAACAAGAATCAGGGAGGAAGACCTCCTCGGAGGAATCCTTGTCTAATCATAGAACTATCCTATTTGAACTGCAAGTCAATATGGATAACAGAATACCAGTACGTAATCCCAGGAAAACGAACTGGGATAAGTACAAAACGACCCTACTGCAAAATCTAGCTAGTGAAAAGCCGGGAATACCCCGCTCGCAACTGGAACTGGAAAGAGCTGTAAAAAATCTAAACAGTAGCATAATAAATGCATTTGAAGAAAGCTGTCCTCTCGGAAGGACGCGTAAAGTAACAGATGCCCCTTGGTTGAACGATTGCCTCGAGAGGCTACGACTCACCACCCGTCGCCTCTTCAACAGAGCGATATGAGACGGTTTATGGGACTCTTACCGTGAAAGCCTTACCTCCTACAATAAGGAGATCAGGAAGGCCAAGCGGAAGAGCTATCGAGAATTCTGCGAACGTATAGAAAGCACATCCGAAGGTGCCCGGTTTCATAGGGCACTTTCGAAACGCACACCGGAGGCAAATTTAGCCTTGAAACGAAGGGATGGCACTTTCACTGGTAGTAGCATAGTGAAGCTATTTTGAGACACACTTCCCGGGGAGCACCCCCGGTACAAGAAGATACAGTCGACGCAAGAAGAATGTCGAGGCCAGTGTCTGTCGACTGGAAAATTGCCAAATCGACAGTCACACCAGAACGATTACAATGCGCAATTGGTACTTTCCAGCCCTATAAATCGCCAGGCCTTGACATGATATCACCATCCTTTCTACAGCAGGGACAGGATCCACTCCTCGCCATCCTTAGGAAGATGATGATAAGCAGCCTTGCACTCGGATACATACCAAGTGCGTGGCGTAGAGCTAGGGTGGTCTTTATCCCCAAAGCAGGGAAGAAAGATATCACCAGCCCCAAGTTGGTGGACCACAAGATAAGAAGTACTCTTCTGGTGCAATCCCCGCTGCAACCAACGCAGCATGCATACAGAGCAGGCCGATCCACGGACACGGCACTATATCAACTACACCGCACTTTAAGCACAGTAGTTGACAATAAGGAGGTGGCCATATGCGCCTTCCTGGATATAGAGGGTGCCTTTGACAACACATCTCACCATGCTGTCAAGGCGGCCCTGACCTGGAGGGGCCTAGACACAACCACAGGCGGATGGATTTTCTCACTGCTGGGGTCTAGGCAAGCCACTGCAACAGTTCAAGATAACACTGTTACAGTAACAACCACAAAAGATTGTTCTTTGGAGTCTGTTAGTAGATGAACTACTCCAAAAACTTGTCGGCTATGGAATTCAATGTCATGGGTACGCTGATGACATTGTCATCGAAGCACGAGGCAAATTCGAGGAAACAGGTTAAATACCCAGGAGTCACTTTCGACAGTAAACTTAGCTTCGCCCCCATGTGCAAAATGCGATAACAAAGTGCACCCGAGCACTTTATGCCTGTCGCAGCATAGCCGTGAAATCATGGGGCACATCACCGAAGATTATTAGATGACTATACCTAATGGTAGTCAGGCCAATGCTCACATACGGAGCAATAGCCTGGGGTGATAGAGCAAAACTCATCACCGTCAAGAAGCAGCTCTTAAGACTGCAGAATTTCAAAGTGAACCTGAGCAGTAAGAAGGATTGGACAACACTTGACGAAGTCCATCCAATGGGTCAGCACACCATGAAATGGTACACCGATGGATCTCTTACAGACCAAGGCACAGGACTTGGAGTTGTAGGCCCTCGGATATCTTACCATGAATCTCTAGGAACACATACCAGCATCTTCCAGGCTGAGGTATGTGCAATAGGGAGGTGTGCTGACCTTAATCTCAAACGTAACTATCGGAATAGAGACATAGCCATTCTATCCGATATCTCAACGCACTCAGCAAGGCGAAAATAACGTCAAAGTAGTGCATGAGGTGCGACAGAATCTAAACCATCTTGGATCGCATAATAGGCTAACCCTAAGATGGATCCCAGGTCACAGGGATATAGCAGGAAACGAAGCAGCTGACAGACTAGCCAGAATAGGTGCATGTAGGCCCCTAATAGGTCCTGAGCCGTTTTGTGGAATCGGAAGACACACAATCCGGGAATACCTACGAAAAGAGGAGAGGCGACTTCAACAATCGCACTGGACAGAGACCACAAGTCTCAGACAAGCCAAATACCTCCTAGGTAGCTATAACCCAAAGCGGTTTAAGCAAGTAATCGCATTGGAAAAGAATAGACTCAGAATACTCACCGGTCTATTGACAGGACACTGTAAACTGAGAAGTCACCTATCTAAGCTAGGAATTGTAAGCAGTGGAACCTTCCGGTTCTGCAATTTCGAGGAGGAATCCTCGATGCACATACTAGCAGAATGCACTGGTCTATGTAGACGTAGATATAGTTTTCTAGGAAAACATGTCCTACCGATGGAGGACTTAGCAGATCTCAACCCGGTAAAAATTCTCGACTTCGTACGAGAACTAGGGTTGATGGATGAGCTATAGGCTCAGAAGGGGGCACAATAGACCCAAAGGGTCGCAGGGCAGTTTTCCCCATTACAATAATAATAACAATATGGCGCCCAATTGGGGAGCAGTTCACGGCTTCTGTGAAGTCTTGACTATTTCTAAAATAAATAAAAAAAAAAGTAACTAGGTCGTTACACGAGTTCACTCGGCTTTAGGATTCACCTCACCTGATGTCTTATGCGGCACAGAAGGTGGCCCATAAGCGCGCAGTGTTTAGGGGAGTCCGGGAAGCACTACGATGATGTTCAGTACGCCTCGATATTCCTTTTGGCATCGGAGGATTCTCTTGTCGCCGTTGGTAGCAGCACGAGAACGTAACGTCTGCACCATAGCTTGGTAGTAGCCGTGATGATAGTTAGATTCTGTGATACCAATTGTGATATTAGGTTAGTTAGTTTGTTATTTATTTTCTGTACTTACTATTTGTTTTGTCTAATTCTGTGTTCGCGTTGGATGTGTGTTGGCCGTGGTTATTGTAGAGCCTCGGAGACAGGTGACCCAGGACGGTACAGAACCGATCCTGCGCCGCACCTGTCACACAGCATGCACCAATGACCACCAGATGTGCGACAGAAGCCAAATAGAAAAAAAATCCCAAACAGCGTTCTTTAAGTGCCGTTCGTCACGCAAGTGACTGATTGAGCATTTGACAGATGCTTAAATGTTTGTCCGCTGTCCAAATTGTGCGTAGAAAAGTGTTGGTCCGCCTGTGTCTCTTTTTTTCCTCTCCCCGATGTTAGTTGAAGTTTTGTTATTCTGTAAAAAAATTTAAAATAGAAAAATTTAGTAATTAATTTTTTTTTTGTACAATTGGTATTTTGTTAAGTATCGTAAGTGTTCGTCATAAGGGGTATTGTTATGTACAGCGTTTTTATCGTTTGTGCCAGCCTTATGGTTTTTGCATATTTATTGAATTATCGGCACGGCCGATATATTTATTTTTTTAAATTAGTTAATATCGATAGTTCCTGGCGGGTGAATATTGGAACGAGGTGGCGACCCTAGATTTTGTATCTGTGTGGAGGCAAGATCGCCCGTTTCGCTCTAAGAGAGGGAATATAGAGCGAGACAGGAAATCTAAGAGATGCCCCATTGCCTACCAAGAGCTTTTGAGCCGAAGGCAACTGGCAGCAACGGTGGATTGAATAGTGGAATCGAAAAGAATGACATATTTTCACTGACCACGTTGCTGCCAGAAATCGAAAAGGGAGTCTGAATTTTAAAACGATCGAGAGCGGGTGTATGTCTCCAAGGCTGTCGTAGTTGACATAACCTTGTCGAGAAAAAAATTAAATTAAAATCTCGTACGCCAATATTCCCGGGCAATTCCAGCAGTTATTCTGCTCGTTTCTAGATGCCATTACATTCGCCGCAAATCTCGCAGCGTTGGCCACAAGCGGAGTCTCTGCCCGTTCAGTTGCCGGCGAGCACAGCAGGCGGCAGCAAATAAATTGTGGGAATGAGCCGTTTTGTCCAGCCGTCAACAGCAGCATCGCAGTGTGCCGGTGTGCACCAAGTTCCGCAGCCTCTCCCTTTCACCAGCCTCCTTCGGCCAGCAGCATCAGCAGCAAAATCAAGCTGCGCTGAGGCAGCTTTATCGAACCGAGTGAGTCCGCTCCAATTTGCCGCCACATCAGTGGCTTACACCATACTACATCATAGAAGAGCTGTAAAAAAGAAACTCGACCCCTACACCCGGCCAGGAAATAAGTTATATCGATTAGGTTGTGTTCATTTTTATTCGTTAAGTGAAACTTCTCTAATATACAAAATAAAAATGTAAAAGGCAAAGAAATAATTCAGACTTTAAACAAAATAAAAAAAAGATGAAAACAATATTGAAACAAAGAAATTTAAAATGTAGAGAATATAAAAAAATATTTGGTAAAGTTAAAAACTTAAAATTTATGCAATAATAATATAAAAAAATAATAAAATAAAAATAATAAGTAAAATAAAGCAAATAAAAAGATATTAATGTTAGTAGACAAACCACAGTTTAGGAACGAACACACGGTTAACTTTATTAAATAACAAAGAAACATTGAGCTACATATATATAAACATATATGTATATATCCAACAAACCACAATTACAAACATACATTTCGCCCCCTTACCGACCAAAAAAGAGCTCTTGGGACTCTCCCTGAGTACCGATGAGCCAGCCGGCGCGGCCCAATGAGAAAAAGCTGTTCGTAATAAAAAGAAAGATTTCTCATAAGATTAATTAATGCCCAAGAGCTCGATCAGAGACTAGCATAAGATTAAAAATAAATTGTACTTCTATTTATTAAGTCAAACATCCAAATTATTATAATAAATAAAAAAAAAAAAAAAAACGCAAACACTGGGCGTTGACACTCCAAACTGCAAAATATTCCGAGGCAGAACCCGTTGCAAATACAGCGATTGCAACTCGCTTTTGTAAAGGGATAAAATTCCTAAAGTTGGTGTCCTTCCTGGCCATTTCTGGAAGTGCCTACAAAAACATCCTAAAAACAGATTAGAATACTTCTGTAATTAGTTAGGATCTTTATAATAAAAAGATGTCATGTTTGCTTTGATGTTTTATTAATATAAATAGCGTCTGCTGACATTGGTTGGTTATGATCGACTGTGTGTCGTTCAATTGTTTCATCACTGCGGACGGCAGTCCGCGCTAGTGACGAAAGCAGCACGAAGGGTGCGAAGGCGACTAGCATATATACACAGGAAGAATGGAAAATTTGCTATGACTGTCCGATCGGGTCGAGTTATATACCGATCGAAAGGTATCAATTAAACTTACAAATTTGCACACTAAGACTTTTGGAAACTCACCTGGTTCGTGAGATAAACAGGTGTTAGTGGGAGGGGAAAAATATAAATTATTGGAGCAAATGGAGCCGTTGGAGCCTTTTCGAAATTTATTTTAATTTTTTACTATTCTTATCAAAAATACGCGTCGAATGACACCTCGATCCAAAATCCGACCACTGGTTCAGAAGATAATTAATTTTGAAGTTTTTGGTGCCCTTTTCAAAACGAGATGAAAAGTCAGTCTGTTTGTTTGTTTGTCTGTTTGTTAGGATCAAATCGTTGATTTAGCTTAAAAGTTTAAATGAGGACTTGTTTCCGATCAAAAATCTAGAAACGTTTGTTCTACGACTTTTTCGAAAAAACGCTAGTTTGGCGGGAAATCGCTAAAAACCGCTTAAAACCCCTCTAGCATCCAAACTATAGAAGCTACAGATGTGGTCTATATATCGTTGGAAAGGGCTTTGAAGCATAGCTGTAAACTTTTTTGCTAAAGAACACAGGTAAAAAGCTACAGGTGAAATAAGGTTTTTTTTACACTTATTTTCGATTTAAGAAAAATCTGTGCTTTAAATCACTTTTTAATATGTTATAGAGAATATGTTGTAGAGAATTCAATTCCGCGTTTTTTGACATATAAAACATGTCTGTCAAAATTCGATTGGGCAAGATATTACCTCTTAACTGACTATACCTTTTACCTTTACACTTCTGCATGTACATATGCAGTATGTACACTGCTTGCAGCGTCATGCGGAAATATACTTGTTATGTACACGTTTTATCGTTTGTGCCAGCTCGATTTTTTTTTGTATATTTTAGCGTATTTATGTTAGTATCGGCATGGCCGATATATTTATATTTTATTTAAAATAAGAAATATCGATAGATTTTGGCGGGTGGATATGCAAGGGGGGTGGCGACCCTAGATTTGTATCTGTGTCGAGGAAAGATCGCCCGTTTCGCTCGAAGAGAGGGAAACGATAGAGCGAGACAGAAAATCTAAGAGCTACCTTGGCCTACCAAGAGCTTTTGAGCCGAAGGCAACTTTCAGCTACGGTGGATTGAATAGTGGAAAGAAAAAAGAATGAAATATTTTCACTAACCACATTGCTGCCAAAAATCTAATGGAGGAGTTCGACATTGACTGCGGTCAAAGGCGGTTGCCTTTTCACCGGCTTACATATAGATTATATTTCTTTGCCGCTCAAGAAATTAAGTGTAGCGCTCTGTGCCCCGGCAGAAGTTCTGTTGTTAAGAAAACATTTATGGGAGTATTCCCAGTGTCGTGCCACACCATTCTTTGCCGCCCCAAATCCGTTGTGCCTGTCCAGATTGTCCTCCCGCACTTGGAAAAGATTCCTCCGCGCCTGTGCCGCGCAAGAAATTCAGTGCTTCGTGTGTGCGCCAAACGCGAAGAAACTGCCATAGGAAGGCGACACATCTGGTCACTACTTCCACGCAGAGGGAGCACCTAGAGGCGTTCGTACGACCAACAGGAGGCAGGCAGCAATAGCCGCAGCTTTGTTTTTCTGGAACCAGGTGGCAGTCAC
The DNA here is from genome assembly GCA_035047525.1 of Drosophila quinaria. Taxonomy (NCBI): domain Eukaryota; kingdom Metazoa; phylum Arthropoda; class Insecta; order Diptera; family Drosophilidae; genus Drosophila; species Drosophila quinaria. The sequence goes on along the minus strand of JAWNPO010000253.1, from coordinate 27,325 downwards.
GCATGGGCCGAAGTGAGTGAGTCAGTTCCGTTAGACCCCGCCATGGTTAATGGCTACGATTCAAGAATTGTGCGGCAGCAACTCCACCGCGTGTTCAATCCCCTGTATCTGCGAAGAAACATAATCACTTTGTCCAGATAAAACATTTATTGTTGAACATATTTGCTTAAATAATTATTATCGTTGAACACAGACAAAACAAAACTGTCAGCTTAATTGATTATGTACATACATATATAAAACTTAACCTATCTGTTGTGTATGTAATAAGCGGCGTTGACAACCCTTCGTCAACAGCTGATTAGGGATTTGCCAGTTAGTCTACAACGGTCACATTGAAAAACAACAACGGGGTATTAAGCGGTCAACAATATAACACGCACACACACACATGTACTACCAACAAACGGACGCGACCAACAAACGGACGAGTCTGCAGGGAATTACATGGCCGCGCTGCGTACATTGGCAAAGGATTGCAATTTCGGGGCGGCTTTGGACCGCATGCTGCGAGACCGTTTTGTGTGTGGAATGAAGGATGGAAACCTTCAAAGAACTTTTCTAGCCGAGGAAGCGTTGACGTTGCAACGAGTTCTAGAACGTGCTATAACCAGCGAGGCCGCTGCAGCAAGTGCAGCTGTCATGAGGCAAGGAAGCGAAGTGGAGGTTTCCGAGTCAATACATGGTGTCTCAGCGAGCCGGTCACGGAGATCTCAACGTAGTCGACGCAACGACGAGCGATCGTGTGCAGGCTGCGGTGGTCATCATATGCGGAAGCAGTGCCCGCATCGTGAGAGTGTTTGCCATTCTTGCGGCCTGAAGGGCCATCTACAGCGCGTCTGTCGCCGCGCTCATACGTCTAAGGACAGTCATCAAACACTCGTCATGGTGCTCATCATGTGAACCATATACGTCCACTAGTAAATCAAAAGAAATCGATAGCCATCATCATTAACAATCGATCCTGCATATTTGAAGTGGATTCGGGCTCGCCTGTGACTATTATGAGAGAGTCAACGTAGCGCTACATCTGGCCTAAAGGAAAGCTAGATCTCTCCAAATGTGACTTGGATCTGAATGACTACCAGAAGAATCCGATTTCTGTAAAGGGAGTCGCCGGTGTATCTATTCTCTATAATCAACCCAAAATCGAGAATCTACTGCTCGTTATTGTCACTGGTGTAAATTTAATAATTTGTTCTCCACCAACCTGGGCCAGCTGACTGGGCCGCCAGTGTCGTTGTGTATAGACGCGTCTGCCACACCTGTTCGTCTGCCTCCACGACGAATACCATTTGCGATCAAGGGGTTGGTAGAAGACGAAAAAAAAAACCGCCTTTGTAACCAGGGCATTCTGGAAAGCGTGGAATATACAGACTGGGCAACCCCAATCGTACCTGTTATCAAGAAGGACGGCTCGGTCCGTATTTGTGGAGACTATAAGTCAACTATGAATAAGGTTATCAAACCACATGGCCATCAGATTCCGGCAATCAACACACTGTTGGCGTCAATTGAGGGACGCTCAATTTTTGCTAAAATCGACTTATCGCAAGCCTATCAGCAACTTGTCGTGGACGAGCGCTCAGCTATGCTCCAAACAATTACAACACACATGGGCACCTTCAAAGTCAATAGGCTGCAATTCGGGATTTCGTCTGCCCCAGGAATATTTCAAAGCTGCATTGAAAACGTTGTTTGAGGTATTTCTGGCGTGCTGCCATACTTCGACGATATTGTAATAATGGGAAAATCGGAACTCGAGCTTGCTAAGAGGCTGAATGAGGTACTCACCCGTTTTGAAACGGCGGGATTACGATTGCGGAGGGATAAATGCGAGTTTGGCAAACCGTCTATAGAATTTTTGGGATTCAAAACCGATGCATTAGGAGTTCGGCCATCAACTGAAAAAATTACAGCAATTCAACATGCGCCTACACCGAAAGACAAAAACCAGCTGCAGGCTTTTCTCGGATTAATAAATTTTTATCACGCTTTCCTGCCACATAAAGCAACGCTGGCCGAACCATTACATCGTTTGCTAGATAAGAATGCCATTTGGACTTGGAAGCGGCAGCATGCAGATGCTTTCTTTGCATTGAAAGAACTTATAACACCCGACAAGCTTTTGGTACACTACGATGATCGTTTGCCACTGGTGCTGGCGTGCGATGCATCACCTTACGGGCTCGGAGCCGTTCTTAGCCACAAATTCCCGAATGGATCAGAAAGGCCGATTGCTTTTTACTCTCGCACATTATCCAAGTCAGAAAGAAATTATGCGCAGATCGACAGGGAAGCGGTGGCATTGATTGCAGGAGTAAAAAAATTTCATAACTATCTATATGGGCGTTTCTTCACGCTCATCACGGATCATCAGCCACTCTTAGGAATGGAAGAGAGGAACTATCAGCGAATAAAGGAGTCTTAGTATGGGGCATTCGAGCCGTTATTCCTCCCCAAGCTAGGCGTACAATACTAACAGCTCTGCATGCTGCTCACCCGGGCATTGTTAAAATGAAGGCACTGGCACGCAGCTATGTGTGGTGGCCCAACATTGACGCTGATATCGAAGCAATGGTGGAAAGCTGCTGCGCGTGCCAGGAGATACGAAATGAGCCCCAAAAAACGCCCACTCATCATTGGGAATCGGCCAAGCGCCCCTGGTCACGCCTGCATGTGGATTTCGCCGGACCCTTCCAGGGGAAAACGTTCTTCTTGGTAGTTGACTCATACTCTAAATGGTTGGAAGTCGCCGTGGTCAACTCAGCTTCTGCTTACGGGGCGATCAAGTTCCTCCGTCAGCTATTCGCCACACACGGACTTCCCGATGAGCTAGTCTCAGACAACGGTACTGCTTTCACGTCAGAAGAATTTAAAATGTTTATGGGAAACAACTTGATCCGACACATTCGCTCTGCTCCGTTTCACCCGGCTACCAACGGCCAAGCTGAGCGTATGGTACAAAGTACGAAAAACTATCTGAAGAAAATCGACCGCAATGCTGATATAAATGTTAGCCTTGCCAGATATTTATTGTATCAGCACATAACAAAACACGCAACGACGAATCGTTCTCCCGCTGAATTGCTGCTCAACAGAGAACTCAAGACATACTTCGACAAGATCCAGCCTACAGAGATATCAATTGGAAAGCCCTGCAAGGTCATGCATAACGATGTTTTCATTTCAGGTACCCCAGTATGGGTCAGAAACTACTCCACTGGCCCCAAGTGGATTGAAGGATGGGTAACTACTCAAACAGGACCAATTTCGTATACGGTTCGCTTAGAGGACAACCGTATAGTTAAACGACACTACTATCAGCTTCGCAACCGTCTGCCGGCACTTGACTCTGGTAACAACAATGAAAATGTTTCTGCCGATTGCGGCGAGAATGATGAATGCGCGCCAATTGGAAGGAGCGACGGTACATGCCCTATTAACCAACGAGGGTGTTCCTCATCACCGGCGTTTTCTCCTGTGCTCGACCAGCCTCCAACGAATGCGCCCGCAGGCGAACTTCGTAGGTCTGAGCGTAACCGCCAGCCCCCTCAATTCTACGACGCATCTGGATGTTAAGGGGTGTTGTGTATGTAATAAGCGGCGTTGACAACCCTTCGTCAACAGCTGATTAGGGATTTGCCAGTTAGCCTACGACGGTCACATTGAAAAACAACAACGGGGTATTAAGCGGACAACAATATAACACGCACACACACACATGTACTATATAAATAAGCTCGCGCATATTTAAAACTATCTTAAAAATCTAAAGATACAAGTTAGTTAACAATTAAAGATCGAAAACTTAAATTAAACAAAAAAATAAATAACGTTGAACTGGAATTGAAATCTAGAAAGAAAAGAAAAAAAAAATAATTTTATTAAAAATTAGACACTATAAAGTCAAATGTAAAATTAAAATACGAACAGAACAGGAAAAAATACATTCATTAAATATCATAATCACATACACATAATAAAAGTCGCAGACAAATATATATACATCTATCATCCATAATCTTTCTGACACATATATCGCCCCTTAACCACCCAGAGAGCTCTTTAGCCAGGTCAAGCTAGGTTTAAGCGATACATTTAATACATTACTTACCCGCATACGAACATACATATATGTATATATATATATATATTTATTTACCATTTGCCACTGCATTGCCGCATCAGCTTCATGCTGCGAGCATCGTGTTGCAATATGCGTTGTCGTGATCCAGTTGTTTTGTTCCCCGTCTGTGCGTCCCTTTGTTAACCATGATGAATTAATCACTTACCTGTAAAGAAAATGTAAAAATTTTATTAATATTGTTGTTTATGCAAGAAGACCAATTATATACTCACCCGTTGTAATCGCCGCGAAACCATGTAAATATATACAGTGCCTGTTTGAAAAGTTAAGAATAATTGTCAATGTTAGTGTATAAGAAGGATGAACATTATACGTATCTGAATTGAAATGTCCGGTTGATTTATTGATGTAGGGGGAGGGAGAAATATGGAGGCCAGCACATAAATAAATGGTCCATTGGTGACCAACAAAGGGAGACAGAGGAAAGGTGTCCGTCTCAGGCAGGGCGGGTACGCCGGGATCCCGGTTCCGGATCCTGTTTGGAGAAAAGGTGGATCAGTGTTTGTTTTGTTATTATTTTTGTCAGATTTACTTACCTTTTGTTGTTTACGCTGTTGATTTGTAGTCTTTTGCCTGTAGTGTTGTAAAGTTTCGTGTGTCAGCAGATGTTTTGTGTATCGGTCGAGTTATCGATTGTGCGAACTGCGGGCCAGGGATGGGACTCTCCCTGAGTACCGATGAGCCAGCCGGCGCGGCCCAATGAGAAAAAGCAGTTCATAACATACTGCTTGCAAGTGGTGAATTCTTTTTGCGGCAGAAAAACCATTTTATAATTGCGATTAGAGTAATATCGGTATATATTTAGGGTTACTATTCATGATTTAGTCGAATATTAGTCGATATTACCTCTTAACTGAATATACACATTTTACTTAGAATTGGAATAAGACAGCAGCAGCAAAGTGTCATAGCAGCATGTGTGTTTGTAAAAGGAACCAGTGTTTCCAGACAGTTCGTTTTAGCTTGTACAAACAAGAAACACCTTTTAACAAAGTTATACTGTAAAAATTTATTGCGATTTCAAAATTTCTGATGTCTTATTCAAAAATTACTGATATCTTATAAAAAAAACCTCTTTACGAGGTGAAAGTCTAGTGACGAAAACAGTTATATACCCCAAAATTTCTGATATCCAATTTTGTGACGAATAATATTAAGTTTGACATATAAATTATTTTAAAAAAAAATTTTTGCATTCGGCACTGCGCAAAAGAGTGAGTTTTATTTGATATAAAGAACTGAGACATTTTAGCGCAATGTGCAGAGTGCAACATTTTTTTTAGACCACGTACTTTAAAAAAGTACAGTGGTCTATTAACTTTGTCACAAAAAAAATGTGCGTAACAGGCAGAAGGAGGCGTGGCCGACCCCATAAAGTATATATATTCTTGATCAGCATCAACAGCCGAGTCGATATAGCCATGTCCGTCTAGATCTCAGAGTCTATAAGAGCTAGAGATTTCAAACTTGGTATGTTGGTTCGTCTTTATTGCACGCAGAACGAGTTTGTTTTAGATTTTGGCCACGCCCCCTTAAACGCCCACAAATTAGAAATATGTTAATTATAACGACAATTTTAAAAATAGACATTTCTAATAAGGCACAGACGAAGATAACATTATTATCCATATTTGCTGAAATGTCATAGCGATCGGATTATAAACAGCAAAGATATCAAGCAACTAAAATCTCCTTTATTTGACTTGTCTTATCAGCAACAATAACAACAACAACAATCACAACTAGATAACAATTGCATCTGGCTTACGCTCTAGTAAAAATGAAACCTATAATTGGACCATCACTTTTCGATGCAGCTAGTGGCGCGATGTGCAGAGCGTCTGATTTTTGCATGAATTCTGAGTTCGGGTTTCGGGTTCGAACTCTAGCACAGACAATTTTTTTAGACCACGTACTTTAAAAAAGTACAGTGGTCTATTAACTTTGTCACAAAAAAAATGTGCGTAACAGGCAGAAGGAGGCGTGGCCGACCCCATAAAGTATATATATTCTTGATCAGCATTAATAGCCGAGTCGATATAGCCATGTCCGTCTGTCCGTCTGTATTGACGCCTAGATCTCAGAGACTATAAGAGCTAGAGATACCAAACTTGGTATTTAGGTTCGTCTTTATTGCACGCAGATCGAGTTTGTTTTAGATTTTGGCCACGCCCCCTTAAACGCCCACAAATTAGATATATCTTAATTATAGCGACAATTTTAAAGATAGACATTCCTAATAAGGCATAGACGAAGAAACCATTGTTATCCACATTTGCTGAAAATTTCATCGCGATCGGATAATAAACAGCCAAGATATCAAGCAATTAAAATCTCCTTTATTTGCCTTGTCTTATCAGCAACAATAACAACAACAACAATCACAACTAGATAACAATTGCATCTGGCTTACACTCTAGTAAGAATGAAATCTATCGTAAGACCATCGCTTACCAAGGCAGGCAGTGGCGCGATGTGCAGAGCGTCGGAACTCTGAGTTCGGGTCTCGGGTTCGAATTCTAGGACAGACAAATTTTTTTTTTTTGTTAATATATTTTATATTCAATTAATTTGTTAGTATATGATCGGCATACTTTTTTTTTAAATGCTATTTAATTTTAAAAGGGTGTTGGCAGAGTTCCTAACTGCGAAATATAAAGACGCTGAAGTTTTAACATATTTGTATTTTGGCCACGTCTGCCCATGGGCTTTGGTGGCCTATGGTGCTAAATTCTGGTCAATTTTGCAATGATCGGGAGTCGCGGGTTCAACTCCCACCATAAACAAATTTTTTAAAAATTATTTCTTATTAGCAGACTTTTTAGAACATTGGTCCGCGGCTCGAATCTCACGTTGGACAGATGTTTTTTTTTTGATTTATGATTAATGAAAATTTTAATTACATTTTTATATATGTTGTATGTTTACATCAATTCGATATTTGTGTTATTTTGTTTTATTTTTGGCTAAAATAAATTAAATACTTGTAGCGACTTATATTATTTTTAGCAGGGTTTGCTTTTGCATAGTAAGTACGTGGTCTCCGACAGTCGAGTATGCTCGACTGTAGCACCGTCGACTAGTTTTTTTTAAATATATTTTTTAAATAGTATATTATCCGTATATTTGTTAGTATAAAACAGAGACAACGGCTGCTATCGAATTCAGATTGTGTGGCCACCGCTGGTATAAAATATAGAATCGCTGAAGCCTTAACATATTTGTACTTTGGCCACGCTTAATGTTGGGCTACGGTGGCCTAAGGTGTTAAAGTCCCGTCAATTTTGCAATATTCGGGAGTCGCGGGTTCAACTCCCAACATGAGCAAATTTTTTAAAAATTATTTATTGTTAGCAGACTTTTAGAACAAGGGTCCGCGGCTCGAATCTCACGTTGGCCATATGTTTTTTTTGTTTTATGATTTCTGAAAATTTTAATTACATTTCTATTAATGTTGTATGTTTAAATCAATTCAATGTTAATATTTGTTTTATTTTTTGTTAAAATATATTAAATACTTGTAGCAACTTATATTATTTTTTTTTTTACAGTGTTTGCTTTTGCATAGTATGCTCGACTGTAGCACCGTCGACTAGTTTTAAATAATTTATATGTAAAAATTAATATTATTCGTCACAAAATTGATTATCAGAAATTTTGGGGCATAAAACTGTTTTCGTCACTAGACTTTCACCTCGTAAAGAGGTTTTTTTTATAAGATTGTACATTAAGTCTAACATTAGAGTTTTACATATATGTCTCTGTCGCTGAGTACAGAGGCAGAGCGGGAGCTTGTAGTGATCGTATGCATATATGTATACACTTATGGCATATACATTGAGTATGTACATAACGCAAGACAAAGGAATGGTATGCGGCCGAATATGCAGACGTTTCATATTCTGCGCCGCGGTCAGTCCACTTATGAGTGGACGATCATATTTCAAATGTACTTTGACTTGTGTTATGTTTAGCAACAAAGTGTCGCTAAATGGGTTATTTTACATTTGATTTGATATACCTTTACTTTAGTTGGGTATGTTGAATGCTTCATTGGATATGTCGGGCACGACTCTCTCCCAGAATACGCCGTTACGTTCCTATAAAAAGTGATCTAGACGCCCAAGCTGATCTAGACGTCTCCTCCAATGCATGATTTAATGAATTACTCGCGTAAACATAATTGTAACTGCGGCACTTATTTTTGGATCCATATCGTAATTTTTTTTATTTTTTCGCCTTTATTTTCAAACACAGTTTGATAGTTCGATGTCAAAATATCGTTTTTTTTTGCCGGCCTACCAGTGTTAACGACTTTCGCCGTAAGCTACGTCTTTTTGCTTACCGGTCTCAGTGTTCTAATTTCGGACCAACATCTGTCAACATGCCACCAAAAATGTTTAAGCAACAACAATCTGAGGAGGCAATCTCTACCGAGCATATCGCTCAACATGCAAATGGAAAACCGCAAGCGAAGAAAGGTTCGAAGGCTCATCAGAAGCACAGCCAGAACCGTACGGAACAACACTGCGCTAAAACTGGAAATGAAACTCAGCAAAAGTACACAGATAAACTCAAAAAAAATTTACAATCGGGAAATTATCAAAAATGACGAAAAATGTATACAAGCCAACAGTCGTTTCTAAAAAGACCAGATTTTAAGGAGTGAATTGACCGCGATGCTGACGACTGCATTAAGGCGTACTGCAAGTTCTGCAAATTTAGCGTAATAGCAAATAAGGACAAGCTTCAAACGCATACAGGTACGAAAAAACATAAACTGAACGCCGCACAGTGGGGCCTTTGCTGATTTTACTTTGCAAAAATCGTAACTTTTGAACCAAATGAGATAATCGAATAATTTTAATGGCATATCACAGATAACTCTTCAACCTATGAAATTAGCACTTAAAAAAGGTGCCACGCCCCCTACATACTTAATTAGAGGCTATCAAAGTTGAAATTTGTGAAATTTGTGAAAAAAATAAATTTTATAGCACCTAAAAATAAATATTTTTTAAAATTTTTGATTTTTTTGTTTTATTTTTAAGGTTTTTATATTTAAAAATTACTTTCAAAAAATTTCAAAACAATTTTTTTTTTTCAAAAATTTTTTTTTTGTTTTTCGGTGTGAATCATCAGAATTTCATATGACGACCTAGTTCCTATGACATCTATATGATATAGTAGTCCGATTTCAACCAATCTGACATATTATGAAGCTGCGGTAGTCTTCTACATCCAGACCAAATTTGGTTCAAATCGGACCACTATATTATATAGCTACCATAGCAACAATCGGTCGAACTTTGAAATTGCGTAGGTGTTTTTATTGTGAGGTTGCATTTGTTTTTTCAACTTAATGTAATGGGATGGATCCGGACGGGTATAAAACCATATATATTTATTTAAGGAAATGAATGGTGAAGCGTTTTAAAGTGGTTTGATCCTGGGATTCGGCGGGACTCGAAAGTTATCGGCTAGTAAAGTTAAAAAATAGTCAAAATCTAGTGTTTTGCAGGGCCGCTTTCCGAACAACTTGGCAAAAATAATTTCTTTGGGGTAAGCGTTACAAAAAAGTAATAAAAGCATTCGGTAGAGAATTCTTTAAAGATTCAAAATCCAAAAAGGATTTTTGGATCAAGTAAAATTTGTGGGCAGTACAACCTTTTAAAGTTTACCCATTTAAATTTAAAAAAAACCGCAAAGCTTAGCAACCGATATAAATAGTTAGGTTCCTTTGTAAAAATTAATTTGTGTAGTAGTATAATTTGTCTAAGAGTTATCCAGGAGTTCAGATCTAGACCGAATATTTGCTTGGTATATATTGAGATGTGGTCAGTTTTCTTCTTATTATATATAAACCTAGCAATAGCATTGAACGCAACACCAAGTTTCCTTTTGCTTCCAGAGTCACAGTTTCCGAAAATCTCTATTCCAAAAAAAAGTAATGGAGTCAGGTACGCTTTTGCTAACAGTAGCTTTGTCTGAATTGGTAACAACTTCTGAAAAGGCCTTAGTTGCCTCAACTGACTGTAGGTCTTGCCAACTACACTATTAACATGGTCACTCCAGTTTAAAGTGTTATTTAACGTAAATCCGAGGTTAAGTGCCTTGTCAACATATTTTATAAATGATTCGTCAATTTGTAGCATCGGCAAGTCATTTGTGTGAAATTTCTTTTTGTAAATAATTATTGACTTCGACTTCAATGGGTTAATACATAGACCATTATTTTTCGCCCAGTCACTGACTAACTTAAGCTCGGAATTACATACATTTACACATTCAGAGACACGACTGATCGGACAACTAACATACATTTGAAGATCGTCAGCATACATTTGGACTTTACATTTGGACAAGACAACCGGTAAATCATTCACATATATGGAGAACAGTAAGGGTCCAAGGACCGAGCCTTGGGGTACTCCGCGCCTTATTGACAAAAACTGGGAAGACTCTACAGACGTTACTACAGACTGACTACGTCCACTTAGGTAATTTTTCATTAATTGTGTTGCCGAAGAAGAAAAATTATACATTTTATGCAGCTTTGTACACAATATTCCATGGTCGACGGTATCAAAAGCCTTACTGTAATCCAGCAAGGTAAGAAAAGTAACATGGCTGTCATTTAGTTCCCTTCGGATTTCTTCAGTGATCTTTAAAATCGCTGTAGTACAACTTCTCTTTTTGCGAAAACCATGTTGGCAATCATTAAGCAGAGAGTTTTCATCAAGAAAGGAAATTATTTGCGCAGCAACTATTTGTTCAAAAGCCTTGGACAAGAATGGTAATATTGATATGGGCCTATATTCATTATTTGCTTTTGGAATGGGTACAATTTTTGCTGCTTTCCATTTACTAGGGAACCTCGAACTTGTCAGAGCTGTATTAAATATATGCGTAATATATGGGAGTAGCTTTGGTATCGTGATTTTTAGGAATTTGGGATCAATACTATCAAGACCAATAGTATTTGATTTAATTTTAAACACAGATTTCAGTACGTCACATTGACTCACACAATCAAAACTAAAACATTTATCACAATTATTATATGGTAACGAGTTCAGGTACGAGTTGCTTAAAGTTTCAGCTACTTGTGGACATGATTGCACAAATTTCCTATTCAGTTCATTAACGTCAATATCGTCCACCAGCTCTTCCCGTTGCTTCCCCACTCCGACGGTCTTAATTTCTTTCCAGAATCGACTAGATGAACCTATATTGTTGAATTTGTTATGGTAGTAATCTCGTTTAGCCGACTTGCATAATTTATTAACGGAGATGCGAAGACTACTGTATTGTCTGTGCCATAACTCTGTCTTATAACGTTTCCATTTCTTAAATGCTACATCCCTCAAAACTATTTTTTCCTTTATCTCAGAATTAAACCAAGTATTTTCTCGAGGCTTAATAAGTTTTCTTTTAATTGGTACATGTTTATCATACAAGAAATTAAAGTTATCTTGGAAAACATTCAGTTGAGAGTCTACGTCATGAAGAGAGTATATGTTAGTCCAATTACATAGATTTAATTCATAGTCAAGTAACGAGTAGTCAATGTTTTTAAAGTCACGATAGGTTATTGCATATTCGTCGAAGTTGAGATCAATTTTGTAGGTCAAGTAGATGAGATCATGTTTTGAGAAGGCTGGAACTGAAACCTGGTCATACAATTGAATCTTGTGTTGATTATCAACAAAGAAAACATCCAAAAGGGTGTCAATTGTGTTTGTGAAGTGCGTAGGTTGCGAATTATTAACAAGTGAAATGCCAGTGGATTCAATGTTCCTCAAAAGACGATTATCTGTCAGCATATCGCTATTTAGGTCACCAGTGAGAATTATGTCAGAATAGGTCCATGTAAGGTCAGTCAGAATACTTAAGACGTCAGAAAAGTCAAAAGAACGATGTGGTCTATAGACACACCCAACTAACAAGTTAGATGCATTTAACTTATTTATAATTTCTAAAAAAATGTATTCTATTTGACTATTCGACGCTTGCCTACACACTACTCTACATTTAAGTTTCTTACTGACGTATATTGCTACTCCCCCGGCATGGGTTAAACGATCCGAGCGAAACACCTGATAACCATCACAACATATTAACGAATTACAAACGTCTGGGACAAACCACGTTTCAGATACACAGATAACATCAACACCAGAGTTTACAAATAGGTACCTAAACTGTTCAATCTTTTTTGTTAAACTTTGCGCATTGATGTGACAAATAGTTAACCCTCTCTTTTGGTTGGATAGTACTCTTATCATTGCATGGCTGTTAGAGATTTGATTATTTATATTGGACAGCATTAAGCGATATTTCTTGTTTTTTTGCCTGAATTAGAAGTGCATGTATAAACATATTATTAAAGAGACACACAAAATTCACATAAAAACTACTTTCATAAAATAAGAACACTAAAACTAAGACTCTTTCTATTTCTCTTAAGAGTGTGTGAGTATTAGCGAAATAAATTATTATCGTTCTCAGAGCAGGGAACAGCTGTAACTTCGGTGGAAGTGGAAGGCGGCAATTCTTTATCAGGAACAGACAGCTCTTCTCGCAATGCATTGAGCTTCTGCATACTCTCAATGCATACGACGTCATCGCTCTCCACTCTCTTTACATGAACAAGTGCACGTCGTGTAAAGACAGCGGTGAGAAGCTTGATTCGTTTTAAGTGCATAGCCTCTTTAAAAATTTCATAATTTTGCTTTGAAAGCTGTTCGTTCACATAAATGAGAGCCTGTGAATCAATGCCTAGGTGTTGCAGCGTTAGTTGTTGTTTCGTTTCGCACCGGTATTTACCAACGGCACGCATAAATGAGCTTTTTTCGGTGATAGTGTCGAACTTAATTATAATAATTGGGTCGACAATAGTACGAGTTCTTTGTGACGGCCTCATCCGGAAAACTTCTTTAACTCGTGGCGGTGGAGTTATTTCCAGGTTAAAGCATAGTGTGTGAAACAGTGTTTTAACATTTTCCCCTTGGGAGAAAGGCACTCCATGTAGGCGAAGGTCACATGCAATGCTTTGGCTGTGCTGGGACTCCGCTATAGTTTTCAGCTGACCCACCTGGTCTTTCAGGGAGCGAATATCAGCTACCTCGCGCTCGAGCTGCTCCACCCGCTGAGTCAATAGCCGCATGTTCCCTCCCATTGAGGTAAGTCTCTCGTTGAGGATGCCCATTTAAGTGCTAATTTCATAGGTTGAAGAGTTATCTATCATATGCTATTAAAATTATTCGATTATCTCATTTGGTTCAAAAGTTACGATTTTTGCAAAGTAAAATCAGCAAAGGCCCCACTGTGCGCCGCTCCGTTTGGCCAAAAGACGGTTATAAATGTATCGCCTGAAATAAAAATGGAACTTGCAGAACGGGAGGCTACATTGTCTATGTTTATTGCCCAGCATTCTGCAATTGCTCCAGTCGACTACTTCAGCAAGCTGTGCAATCAAGAGTTTTGCATAATAAAAAACATCCTGGCTCCTCATTTTAATGCGCTCATATTGTAAATTTAGCTAACTGCATGATGAATCGACGGATATATGTATTAACAAAAAAATTACTTGGTCAGTTACAACATTATTTTTATAAGAATCTGCCATACTGCCATAAGCCACCTCGATGCGTCAATTTCGGCCGGGATCACTTCACTACCGAGTGCAATAAATGCAAAGGATTGCCGGCCAAGTGTGCTCTTTGTGGCGATTCACACACTGCTCACTGGCATGGATGACCTGAGTTTAAAAAGTGCGAAAAGAGCCATAATTACCATAAAAAATATTTATTGGCACAGATAAGAATTCGAGAATGTCAGTTGCTCGAAAATTAAGCATTGTTAGCTGCGATTTTGCATAGATCTACGCGAGTTATATTATGGGCCCTAATATACAAAAGTCTAGTACTCTGAGAACTATTTCGATGTTACGTTTGAAAGTCTGAAAAGGAAGTAAGTCAGTCTCTTTCCGACTGTAATACGCAATTTACACTGATACTCGTATGAGGCCATAACGAAAAAAAGCCGGTATACGGCCCGTAAGTAGGACTTTACCATACAAAATTTGACAGTAAGGTTCAAATTAAAGGCTCTACGGCGTGCCGGTATTTGATAATCTTATAAAAAAACCTCTTTACGAGGTAAAAGTCTAGTGACGAAAACAGTTATATGCCCCAAAATTTCTGATATCAATTTTGTGACGAATAATATTAAGTTTTACAAATAAATTATTTTAAAAAGAATTTTTTGCATTCGGCACTGCGCAAAACAGTGAGTTTTATGAAGAATCGAGACATTTTTTTTTTTCATCTCGTTTTGAGAAGGGCACCAAAAATTTCAAAATTAATTATCTTTTGAACCAGTGGTCGGATTTTGATGATCGAGGTGTCATTCGACGCGTATTTTTGATAAGAATAGTAAAAAATTAAAATAAATTTCGAAAAGGCTCCAACGGCTCCATTTGCTCCAATAATTTATATTTTTCCCCTCCCACTAACACCTGTTTATCTCACGAACCAGGTGAGTTTCCAAAAGTCTTAGTATGCAAATTTGTAAGTTTAATTGATACCTTTCGATCGGTATATAACTCGACCCGATCGGACAGTCATAGCAAATTTTCCATTCTTCCTGTGTATATATGCTAGTCGCCTTCGCACCCTTCGTGCTGCTTTCGTCACTAGCGCGGACTGCCGTCCGCAGTGATGAGCGCAGCAAGTATGAATATTTTAATGATTGTAATTTTTTGAATGTACCATTTTTATAATAATATCTAATTAAAATAACTGAAAAAGATAACAAGAGGAAGCGCAAGAGATGGACCGAGCCTTTGGAAAGCGTTTTTTTAGAGACTTGGGACGAGAGCATGGCAGATCTGGGCGGGGCCAGGAAAAATGTGCACATATATTCTGAAATGGCCAATAAGATGTCCGAATTTGGACGCTGGACTGCGCTGGACATAAACAAAAATAGAGTGGCTAAAGAAGAGATACTGGTATTTTAAATTAATTAATTACAATTCTAACGATGTACTTATTTATTTAATGATTTCTATTTTTATATTGCAGTCAAGAGAAAAATGAAGTTGGCCTGTTTGGCGGATCACCCTCAACCTGGGTGCACTTTGGCAAGCTCTCCAAGATGCTTTGAGTATCCAAAGCCATTCACTTAGAATGGGTGGTAGAGGAAAGTTTGGGTATGTAATTTGATCACTCAAATTTTTTGAATAAGATTAAAAAGACGTCCTTTTAGGTGAGCAGACTGAGAGTGCCGACTCGTGGAATCTTGATGTGGACGAGTCAAGATTAGATGCCCTTGGCGAACAATCCGCTGAGAGCTTCGCCTCATCTGATCCTTTATCAACTACAAAGCCGAAGCCAAAACCCAGCTCTCTGGAAATGCATGGCCAGAGTATGGAAGACATTAGCAGCACAGCAGCAGAGGCGATGGTGAAGTTGGCCGAAGCGGCAGATAGGTCTGCTACAGCGATGGACAGCATGGTTAAAATTTTTAGTCGCCTAGTGCAGAAATAAAGTTGAAAAGAAAATAAATAAATTATTTAAATGTTTTATTGACGCTCTTGAACACAAAAATAGTTCGCCAAAGCAGATCGTATGCCTTCGGCTCTTTATTTTTGGTTAGTCCACACAACCTCGAACTCGAAATTGAGTTCAACACCCGCATGCTTGTCTGGTCTTTGCGATGCGGTAGTTGAACACCTTTTCTTCCTTGTTCGCGGATACGCTGAAAGGGTATGGCTTCGTTTTTCGCGCACATTGCAACAGGGCTGCCAGAAAGTTAGATTTTGATAGGTGTCGTGCGATAGTTGGTTAGGTAGGCGAAAAACTATCAAATAAATGTAAATAAAATACATTATGTAAAATGTTAGGGAAAATTATTATTAATAATTAAATATTATAACGTTTAAGAAAATGATTCGTTAATTTATTTATTCGGGTGAGATGGGTATGTGGTAGGTTGGGTGAAGTGTGGATTAGGGAGTCGGCACAAATATTGAAAGCCGACTATAGGATGGGAGGGCATCGTACATGTGGATAATGCCATCTGTCCACCAGATCCTTGCCAGCGGATTGTCCGTGTAGGTGTTTGAGAAACCAGTCCGAGTATTTATTTCCAAAAGTAAAAATATAAATATTTTGTTACCCGACTCGCCAGGTATCGAGGTCGACTCATCCCTGAGTTATGCCGATAGCTAGCCGGCAAATCGATATCCGGTTGCGATAGTTAAGTCGGATCATAACATGTTAAATACATTATTTTATACTTACCAATAGCTCCAAGGCACTGTGGAAAACCAATTTCCTCAAACCCTCAAACGCACTCTTCCACTCTTGCCTGCGTTAGAAAATTTGGTCCCAAATAAATGTGTGCCAAATTCTTCCACACTAGGCGGCAAAACTCCTTTACTAGTACGCAAACACTGGGCGTTGAAACTCCAAACATCCAGCCAATCGCAAAATATTCAACGGCAGAACCCATTGAAAATACAGCGATTGCAACTCGCTTGTTCAATGGAATGCAATTCCTAAAGTTGGTGTCCTTCTTGGCCATTTCTGGAAGTGCTTGTACCAACATATCAAAAGCGGCGCGCTCCATCCTAAAAACTGATTTAAATACAACATTAGACATGTTGGGCACGTCTCTCTCCCAGAATACGCCGTTGCGTTCCTATAAAAAGTGTAAAAAATTTACGTTCTTGTCAACTGTGAGGCAGCATCCAGCTGCATTACAATATTTTCTTTATTTACATTCCAATGAGCAAGATGTGCGTCAAGATAGCATCGGTTCTTTAGCAACGAAAAACGGAACTTGGTTCATGAGTCGGAACCAGTTATGAACATTCTCATTTTAAAACGTTTCTAGACCTTTAATCAATAAAGTAATGATGCAGAACAGTAGAAAATTAATTAATCTATAGTTTTAAGCAGTATTTTCAGCTATTATAGTGGGAGTAACAAGTAAATAAAGAAAGTGAAAAAAAGAACATTTTCACCATTTCTTAAATTGCTAAGGACAGGAGGTCCGTGCGCGAAAACCACTTATGCACGATCAAAGCCTACAATTTCATCTTTCAAATGATACAATTAAATTTAAAAAAAACTGATACGTTTTTGAGAAATTGTGAAATGAGCGAAGCTACCTCGGTGAAAGCCCCATACAAAATGACCGCCAAAATGTATGCCTTGTTTTCGAACCGTAATAGCTTATATCAGGACGAATGTGCGAAAACGCGGGACATAGCAAATTAAAGCTACAAGTTTGGGGAAGCTATTGCAATTAAATTTAGAGAAATAAACTGTACAGTTTTTTAGAAAATTAATTAATTGTAAATCAACCCCCACAAAGTTCACGAGCAAGAACTATCGAACTGGTAGCTCCAACGTGAACTGAACTACAGAGGAGGTGCCACCTTTCACAATTTCGTTGCTAACAAAAAATTTTAACGTGCGGATATGCACGGTATATGGGAGCATTGGCGCTAGTCGTACGAGCATTTTGCCGTTTGAATTATCAAAATAAACTGTCAGGTTACCGAGAAATTTGCTTTTTTGTATTTTTACACTTTTCCAAAAACAAACATGCACAAAACAACGTGGCAGCATATGTACATAAAGAGAAATGATGCCACCTTTTTTGTGTCTAACAAAAAATCGTTGCTAACAAAAAATTTTAACGTGCGGATATGCACGGTATATGGGAGCATTGGCGTTAGTCGTACGAGCATTTTGCCGTTTGAATTATCAAAATAAACTGTCAGGTTACTGAGAAATTTGCTTTTTTGTATTTTTACACTTTTCCAAAAACAAACATGCACAAAACAACGTGGCAGCATTGTGTATGTACATATGTAAATAAAGGTCGCCTGACTAATGCAAATAATATTGGTCTTTTTATTTTTATTTATTAAAATTATTTAACATGCATAATAGTCCATAAATTTATACAATTTATACAATTTATACATAAATTTATACAATATTTCGTTAAGCTCGCATTTACTAACTTAATTTCATAATGCATTTGGAGTTTCGCCAATATAGTTAAATGTGGGCTGCCAACCTGAAATACATATGCGCAAAAATGCGTCGGAATAACTAGGTGGCAGCTTTTAAACATAACGGGAGTTTACAGTTTCTTAGAAAACCGCAACACAAACATATATAAGCCGCCACACAAAGTTCATTTGCGCGTATAAAAACATTGAAAAATGAGCAAACCAAATTCCAACGCCATTGCTCGCATAAGGGCTGAACATGAAAACCTAAATTGGCGGATTCAGGCTTTGCAGGAGCCCGGTGGCCATGTAGTGAACAACAAAGTCAAACAAGTGCAAGTTGAACAAAAAAAAAATAAGGCGAGAATGAAAGCAATAGAAAAAAAAATGCAGCTGCAGGAACAGCAAATTCAGGAGATCCACATGCGTTTGGAGCAACAACAGCACACGGCTCAGCTGCAACAGCCGTTTTTTCAGCAACCTATTTTTCCGCCGCAGTACCTGGCGCCGCAACATCAGACACTGCAGCACCAGCCACTGCAACACCAGCAGCAGCCGCACCACCAGCCGCCGCAGCACCATGATGCCATGGCATTAATAACATTTTTTTTTTTCAACTTTTGAATCGTTGATTTTGTTTTTACTAAAAGGTAAGTCAATAAATATACATACATATTTTTTTATTTAAATATAAATTGCTTTTTCTGCTTACAGATACCACAAATTAATATCGATTTCTGGAGCAGCACGAGCTTATTAAATAATATGAAATAGAATACATATTTTCAATAGACGATTATCATGTTATCAATATTCTCACTTTCAAAATGGGCTAAAAACTTCGGTTTACTTTCTAATGTAAGCCTTCTATACTGAATAGTAACTTATCGAGTTTGATTGAATTTATCTACCACACATACAAAGTATATATACATACATACACATCTATATGTGCACATGACTAATACTAAAAGATTCGGATATATGCTCTAAATATACTTAGCATAAGTTAAATGGTCTCTGTTTTTAGTAAATACTTTTTAAGTATCTTTATTATTATTTAACTGATTAATAAACACCCGTTAGGGCCGTTCGATTAATTTGTATGTTTTATTTATTTATTAAAGGCTGACACCCCTGAGGGCCGTCAGATTACTCAAATTGTTAACTTGAGCGTAGTGAGTTAAGAACTAATTTATATTTAGCTTAATGTAATCCCACGAAGCCTCGATGTGCCGTCTGCGTTCCCAGCAAAATGCCTTGTGCCCGTCTGTTGCCGGTCACTACCAGCGCGCATGCAGGGTATCCGATTTCGCTGCTTCCTCTTGCTGCTCTTCCAGATCCTCCTCCTGATCGTCCTCCTATGGGAGGACAATGCTGCCACCATGTACTTTACGCACGTGCACGTTCAACTGGGCGATTGTATTAAATGTTTTTTACTGTTGAAATATTATTTATTTTTTCTCATAATACGCAATAATTTTGTACATATGTAATTAAAAACATTATAATGTAAATATAAAATGTATAAATATATATATGTATAGATATTTATATGTACGTACAAATGGACGGAACTGAGTGTAGAACTCAAGTAAAGGGAGATTACAATTAAAATTATTTAGCCAGTTTTGTCTTGGTTAATCTTCTAAAGTATTTGATATATGAATATAAAGGCACAATATTACTCTATTTGGCCCAAAAGGTGCCGAGATTAAGACAATTGGAGTGTATTTACTAATGCTAAAAGACCAAGTTTGCTGCTTCAAGTTCTCCACATTTTTGTGTTGATTAATCTTGTGAAGAACTTGAAGAGGATTTGAACCTTTTTTGATGTATAAAAACAAGTAGCAAAAGGCACTTTTGGATCAATTAGTTACATATAAATGGACGGAACAAAGTCTGCTTACTAATGGTAGATACTAAAACAATAAAAATTACATTTTGAAATACAATTGCTGAGCTTCATTGGAATGTAAAATGTGTGTGTTGTTCGCTGTTCGTTTTCGGGCGTATTGCCACGCCTTATGAGCAGCCAAGTGCCTGTCGTGTTGTGGCTCCACTGATGACAAAGTATTCTTGGAGCCATGGACACGTTGCATATGATTCGTCAAGCCCTGACGAGGTCCAAAATGCTTATTGCAGATAGTGCACTCAAAGCCGAAACTCTTGTAGTGCTGGCCAAGCACATGAACCGACAATGATTGCTTTTTCCGCGTGGTGAAGCTGCACTGTCCGCAGCTGTACAATTGTGATTGGAACTGCTAATGATTATCAGATATTATACAATCTTCACATTATTAGATATGGGACAACTCACTCGCTTATGTGCCTCCATTTCGCTCCTGTGGTAGAATCCCTTCTTGCAGATGTTGCAGCCATAACGCTTATTACTCGAGTGCGCCACATTCATGTGTGTGTCATAGTTGCGACGATTCTTGACCACTTTCAGGCACTGCCCACACTCCATGGGCTCATGCCAATAGGCGTGATGCTTCTGACAGATCCATTCCTTGACCTTTGACGTCGACATCTCCTTGTCGCATTGTGAGTGCGCTTCTTTTGCGTGTACAAGGAATTCCAATTGACGTACGACTCAAAGCAATTCTGAAATATACAATATAACATTACTATAGTACATACGAAAGGAAAGGAAGCAATTCAAGTTTACTTTATAATCGCACATAAGAAAAGAGACAAATCTCCAGCTTGCGATG
Organism: Drosophila quinaria; assembly: GCA_035047525.1. NCBI lineage: Eukaryota > Metazoa > Arthropoda > Insecta > Diptera > Drosophilidae > Drosophila > Drosophila quinaria. The sequence goes on along the minus strand of JAWNPO010000253.1, from coordinate 6,423 downwards.
CTCAACATCCGCTCGTTGTTGCTGAAAGTTGCGCATATGATGACGATAGATTTTCATGTCGTTAAACTCCTTGCCACACTGCTGACACCAACAGAAACCATCCTTGTGTATGCCCGAATCGCGATGAGCCCGCAAATCTCTCTTATGCTTAAAGTAAGCTGAGCAATATTCACAGACATAGGCATCCCTTAAAAGTTCCACATACTCTTCAACGCCAAAGCAAGCGTAATCCACATTCTCCTCGTGAGTCTGAAAGAAAATCATTTGAGCATATTTGCATACAAAAGAGGGAAATAATCCCTACTATCTGCATACATGCACCTCACGCTCAATGATAAGATGCTTCTTCATGTGCATGTTGTAGGACGCCTCCGTGGCAAACTCTCGACAGCATAGCTCACAGCTAATGATGGATCCATGCGTGGAGCGCTATATTAAAGGTAAAGCGATTAATTACAATTTCAGAGTGTGTGACAATTGCGCTCACTATGTGGTTACTAAGACGTCCCCGTGTCTTAAAGCTGGCGTTACAAATTAGCAGATGAATGTTATGCTGTTGACATTCGAGTGGGTTTTATTGTGATCCGTGAGCACGGCAGGATCTCGAAAATAGCGATCACAGCTGCAAATTGATAAGACAGTTTAGTTTGGATAAGATCAAATTTACTTTAAGCACTTACAGATCACAGAAGAGCGTGCCTTCGGGTTCGTGTGAATAGTGCAAGTGCTGGAACAGCTCATAGATGTTGGTGTCCGCATAGTTGCACACAAAACAGGCGCTTGGTCGATGCCTCTCCAAATGGAATTGATTGTGAAAGTTAAAGCTGCAATAGAATAAGCAATTCAGATTAACAACAGGGACCGTAATTTTTATAAGATTTAAAAGTTAGACTGTATATTTATTTAAACTCTTTTCCGCACCACCTTTGAGGTAGAGTTAACAGCGCGTTTTTTTTAATGTGGTTTCCCCAGTAGGCCTAATCCACAAAATAAAAGTAAAAACATTTAATATATTAAATATATTTAAAATGTATAAATATACGTATATTATTTGAAAGTATGTGAGCTAAGCTCACATATCTTGCAAACAATATTTTCTATATTTGTTTTATATTTTGTTTCCTTACAAATGTTACATATAAAACGATCACAAATAGAGCATCTCGATTCTGAGAATGATGTAGTCTTACGCGTGCAGTGAAGACATAAATTATTTACAGAATCTCCATATTTGAGAATTCTATCAAACATTTAGCTTCTGTATAAGTCACTAGACTTTAAGTTTGTAAGCGAAACGTTTGACACATATGATTCTGCAAATTGTAAAATTAAAATTCCGCAATTGTATTGGTCAAATTGCTTATCATGTTGAATTGAAGCCACTGAATATTTTTCTTCTGGCTTCAAACGTTTCAACATTCTGAAATAGTAATTTTCAAACATTTTAACATTATTTGATTTCCCAAATGGGTCTAAAAAGACTATCTCCTTTTTCATTTGATTAATAAATAATATATAAAAATGATTTTTGAAACAATGAGGTATTATTAAATTGGTATTACTTTCTAAACCAGTTTTAATAATCTCGTCATTTTTGAAGCAATAATCACCGAGTTGACAAGGCAAGTTTATAAAAGAGTCATCTCCATTTTCGTATAAAACGGCTGTTAGGCAAGCATCAACGATTAAGTTTGTTAGCCACTGGCAGTCGTTTAACGAAAATAAATCTTTTATAGTAATGTGATACATAAAACTTGACTTTTTAGCGGCATGCACACATGAAAACAATGTTTCACAACTTACAACGTAAAGTTGTGAAACATTGTCCAAACTACTTTGCTTTTTTAAAGTGGACAAATATTGCATGTATTTGATTTCCATATTAAAAGCATTCTTGCCCTCTGTTGATGTGTAGGAATGGTCATGGCATATTGTACCCTTATGATTTTCTTGGATTTTTAATAGACCAGAAAAATCACTTTTGAACATTCCTACTTTTAATCTTTTATGAAGCGATTTTTTCCAACTTTCCTTATGCTTAGAAAGTTTTCGCTTGCACGACATTTCATCTAAATATTTTTTAGGTTTTAGTATGTAATGTTTTTTTCGAGGTCTTACAACCATTTCATTTAATGGTTGCAGAACTTCTGGTTTTGCAAGTTGAACTTGTCTGCAAATGGACTTTGAAAGTTCATCTAACTTGCGAATAAATCTTCCTAGCTTTAAGCCATTTTTGTTATTCGTTTTAATAACACTATGTTTAAGTGTTCTGAAAAACGATTCTACTGGAGCATTATTGGGCCTTTTATTAGATTTATCAATAAAAGTTCCAATAATATTGGTCCAAAATGGCGCGTACACAATATACTTATTTAGAATTAAGTCCAGCATTTTTGGACACAAATAAGTGTTTAATGTACAGGAGATGCTCTTATTTTGTGATACAATTTCCTGTACTTCTTCAAGTATTTTTTGAAATTGTACTCTAAATAGACTTTTTTCAGCAATAGATTTCAATGTTCGATCTTGAATAACATTGGTAATCTCTGCCGATTTTATATTATCCATTATGTTAGGTATGGATGAAGGCTGGGAATTATTTGAGAAATAATAAATAGCATCATCCACATTTGTATCAATATTTGGGGAAAGAAGAATGATTGCAATATATTTGAACCATTCTTCTAACTCTCCAGCATTATTTATTGAGTAAGCACAACCCAATGCGTTTCTTAAAAACGTTCTGAGTTCAATATTGTTTAAGCCAACAACTTCGTCTATGTTACGACACATAATTTTGCAGTAATGGCTTGAACAAAATTGAACACAGATTTTGGGCAAAGTGCCACTAATATTATAAACGAAATTATAACAAATTTCGTTATATGTCGCAAGATCCATGTTGTTATATTCTTTTAAAATGGCCCCAATTATTGCAAAACTAACATCAGTTGTAATTCTTTTGCAAAGAGGCCATTTTATTTTTTTTTTTTGACAAAAGTCCCGCAGCTCATACAAAAATCTGCCTATATCATATGATGTATGATTAGAGAGAATTGCATGAGCGACGGGGAATATAATCTTACAGTCTGGAATATGAGCAACCATTGAATACAAAAAAATACGTTTTTCTACAAACTCAATCGGTTTGACTATATTTCCAGTAGCATCAATATGTAGAGTGTGAGGTTTTATATGGGACAAAAGCATTTTTAAATGTTCTTCGTTCCATAATAAAACTTCCAGTTTTGTGGCAAGACCCTGAATAAAATGAGAATACCCATTAAATTTCATAAGGAAGGCATCAATGAATGGATTTTTGTGGAAATCCAATTTTCCATTTTCCTCTGATATCAAATTTCTGTAATAGGGTAATTTCTCATTGGTTATCTGGTCATTACCAACTCTAGCTCTAGACATATTGAGATTATTTATTTTTTGGGATCTATATTCAAACGCAGTTTTGTTTCTAATAGCAGCCTTTTCCAAAAATCTGTTAATAGATCTGCACTGCGTTGACTTTTTAAACCCAATTTTATGGAAAATATGAGGACTGCTTGTGTATACATTTACAAGCCCATCATAAGACCCACGAAACAAAAAGCGGTTGCATGATGGATGTTTACAGTATCCATATGCAACAAACGACTTTTTGTTTAATCTTATATTTTTAAAATATAAAACACATGCATTATTAAAAGAAGTATATGCTTCTCTAAGAATGTGTTCAATACTTGCTTTTTTGAAAAAAAATACCACATAATTCATTTAAAATTACTTTAAATTCGGAAATGCTCATTTCAGTGTCAAAATTTGTGCAATCTGAAAATGTAGTTTTGCAACTTTTCAAATTAGCGATCAAATGAACTGATCTGTGTAAGCTTTCGTTAAAATTGTAGTATTTTTTCCTAAAGCATTTTAATGTATGTTCAACATAGCTAGTGTCCTTAACATTATTGGACGGACTATTATCAATGCTATTTAATATAGAAATATTATTAGTGTCTATGTTAGACATATCACTAATATTATTACTATCATTGATCAATTGTGAACTAGGAATAATATTAGTGTCTATGTTAGACATATCACTAATATTATTACTATCATTGATCAATTGTGAACTAGGAATAATATTAGTGTCTATGTTAGACATATCACTAATATTATTACTATCATTGATCAATTCAGAATTAGAAAAATTATTAGTGTCTATGTTAGACATATCACTAATAATATTAATTTCTAAATTCGAAGAGTTTGACTTACTCTGACTTGTGCAGTTACCATATTTGACTTCTTCACTTTCCTGTTTTTGTTTTAAGTATTTCTCTTGAATCTGAAAGAACAAAATAATTTATAATACATTTTGGGCCTGTATAATAAGAAAACTTACTCGCTTGAAACTTTGGTTAATCATTTTTCTGTGTTTAATATTATCTTTCAGTTGAAAAGCAGACCGTTTGTTAAGCTTATTGTTAACTATAAGAATTATAGATTCATAATCCGACGGTCTCAGGTTTTCAACTGAAGATATTATTTTTAAGGCAATAGCATCCTCGATGGCATCCTTGAATACGTGTCTGAAAATAAAAATATTGTCAATTTAATAGGAATTCATAGAGGAATACGCTAACAAAACAACGCCATAAGGACCACGGTTGGCACTGAAAAAATCAGAGAGCCAAAACTTTTGGATTTAATGAAATAAAAAATAATTCTTTCACAAACACAGCTATAACACATATTTCCAAAGTATTGCACATTTTCATATTAATCTAATTAATATATTATTAAACATAAATAAATATGCATAAATAAACCTAACCTAACCTAATTAACCTAAAACTATACAAATCAAGTGGGCGCGGCTGCAGTCGAGTTTGCTCGACTGTTCGATACCCTGTGCCAGTCTCCATAAAATAGAATATTGGTTATAATAGAATTAGAAATATGCATGTAAGCATATAAAACATGAATACTTGGCGCCGCACGAATTAACTTGTCAAATTTGGTCAAAATGTATGGGACCATCCCGTTTGCATAATCTGTCAGTTTGGTTGAAATATCTCGAACAGCAAAAAAGTTTTTCATACTGACACTTGATTTTCGACTGATCGTTCCTATGGCAGCTATATGATAAAGTGGTCCGATCCAAATTCTAACACAAACTTGATCTGCGTCCGGTATACAGCAACCTACATATCAAATTTGAAGTCTCTAGCTATTATAGTTTCTCAGATCGACGCGATCAAACAGAAGGACGGACAGACAGAATATATATACTTTATATGGCTTGACAACAAAGCTCCACAATCCGTGTAAAATGCAGGACAGTATTAGCAGGTTTTCTGTTTGTTATTGTTGTTGTACTCTTTTGTTCCTAGGTCTAAACGCTGAGATTACAACAATGCCCTTGTCCAGCTGTTGTGCTGCGGCATCATTTCGTAGAACTCCTTCGCAATGTGCTTCACCTCAGACAATCGGATGCCGGGCACACCCGGAAAATCATGGTGCTCACTGTGATAACCCGCCAATATGCCAACACTATTAGCCACGGCCATAACAAGTCCTTGACAATGTATAGGGCCAGTATTTTAGTCAGAGCCATCGCGTCGGCAACCCATTTAAAGTTGGGATCATTGCAACAAGTTAAAACTGTTCCTTATTTTCAATACGCGACGACAACGCGGCATTAATGAAGTAAACAACAGAAAAACATACACACATAATAGTCCTAAGGCTCTTAAAAATAAAATCATAAATGCAAGCTTTACTTTTGTGTTTTTAAAAGAGACATTGTAAAAAAAATTGTCAACAACTTCCACTTTCTGTTTGTTATACCGAATTCCAGTAAACGCCGTTATGTTTAAAAGCTGCCACCTAGTTATTCCGACGCATTTTTGCGCATATGTATTTCAGGTTGGCAGCCCACATTTAACTATATTGGCGAAACTCCAAATGCATTATGAAATTAAGTTAGTAAATGCGAGCTTAACGAAATATTGTATAAATTTATGTATAAATTGTATAAATTGTATAAATTTATGGACTATTATGCATGTTAAATAATTTTAATAAATAAAAATAAAAAGACCAATATTATTTGCATTAGTCAGGCGACCTTTAACCTGACAGTTTATTTTGATAATTCAAACGGCAAAATGCTCGTACGACTAGCGCCAATGCTCCCATATACCGTGCATATCCGCACGTTAAAATTTTTTGTTAGCAACGAAATTGTGAAAGGTGGCACCTCCTCTGTAGTTCAGTTCACGTTGGAGCTACCAGTTCGATAGTTCTTGCTCGTGAACTTTGTGGGGGTTGATTTACAATTAATTAATTTTCTAAAAAACTGTACAGTTTATTTCTCTAAATTTAATTGCAATAGCTTCCCCAAACTTGTAGCTTTAATTTGCTATG